>SNQJ01S0019462.1:80723-101684 GCA_010110895.2 Picea sitchensis | reverse complement strand
TGTACAGGTTGGTGCATGGTTGATGCACTTATTTATAGTACAGGTTGATTGGTACAGGTTTACAACAATATATCTTAGAGTGATAGTGTGACAATGGTTCCATCATTCTACTTATACTTCAGGGCAGTTGGACGGGTCAAGGACAGGTGTTTGTAGCCACCTTTTAATTATAAACGGAGAACATAGGGGGTTGTAGCCTCCTTCTGGTTTTAGCCAGAGAATAGGGGAGTTGGATCTTCCCTCAGGTTGTAGCCTGAGAAACAAGGGGGTTGGAGCCTCCTTCCAGTTGAAGCTGGAAAACAAAGGAAGTTGGTGCTTCCAATGAATGTAATTCTTCAAGACATATAAGAAAAATCATTTCGTGGTTTTATCCCACTTTGGGTTTCCACGTAAAACACTAGTGTATTGTGTATGTGTATGATTGTTCATTTGTTCATTGCTTATTTACTCTGCAATTATTAGATGATAATGCTACATTGATATAACACTTGGATTATATAGTTAAAAATGATTACATTGCTCTATTATTGATTCACCCCCCCTCTCCGTAATCCAACAGATAACAGGTACCCTTTGGGGTTGTCGATTGTACAGTGTGAACATTTGACGAATGGATAGTGGAAATGTTCGAAGTTCTAGTTTGATCGGTCGCAGAAGGATGAATGGCCATCTGTTGCATCTTGTTTGTAACCAGATTTGTAGTAGTGCTTTTGACGAACCCAACGATGACGTTTGCATGTGGTCTGGACTTTTCTTTTGAAGGATCAAAACCGTGTCCCGGTGCATCTGGTATAATTTCCCAAAGAATCCCATATTGTGAGTAGATTAGATCTAACTTTTGGGACCTAAAACATGCCTCCTCCTAAGAGGATATTCCTTGTTATCACATAATTTTTAGGTTGGGTGAATCACGACCCAACGACAAAGTGACAACAACTAAGGGACACTATACCCAATGTCACCTTGATATAGGTCTCATGCTTCAAGGGTGACTAGGTCACTCTAGGGAGGCGATCTCAGTGACCCTGGGGGGATTGAGACAGATGGAAGGGAAGGAAGACAAGTATTCCCCTAAAGGTCAATGGTGGAAAGAGAAAATAGGCTTTGATGACTCATCTCCGGGTAGTTTAAAGTTGCCAAGTCTTTGGGTACCTGCAAAAGTGTTTGTTCCTACCCGAGACACAACTTACAAGAAAAGCCACACTTGCATATAGTATGTTAGGTGGAAAAGAAAGTTAAGCTTGTTTTCCCTAGTTAGCAGCGATCAAAAAATATTAACTATCAACAATACAATGATAACATAGGCTAAAATTAAAGATGCTACAAGTTCATTTAAATATGCAATAGTTGAACCAACAATGACTAGTTTAGCTTGCACAAAATAGTATGAAACTTGAGCAATCAAACAAGGTTGTTATTAAAACATTTATGCAGTAAAATTTACCAATCTTATGTCCGTAACATACAATGCGTTACAAAATCAAAATTACCCAATGAAACTTGCCCAAAAGTTGACCAAAAAGTGCGCTATAGCAAGTAGAATAAGAGGGTAGATTTTTAGCTTAAGTCTAGTGTTAGTTTGTGAGTTATTACGGTTAGAAAAGTTAGGTTTTATGCTACCTTATGGCTGTAGGGTTAGTTTGTTAACAAAAGAAAGAATTAGTATGGGAGAGGGGACGCCTTAGTGAGGGAAGAGAGCCAAAGTCTTGAAAGGAACAATTTCCCAAAGAGACAACTTTAAAACTTGAAAAATTCATGTTTACCAAGGCAACAATTTATTTCTCCAATGCAACAAGTAATGACTAGTGCCTTAAACAATTGGGTTATTGGAGTCAAGCAAAGAAATAACTAGAGGTACTATCTCATTGGGGGTGTAAATCCTCTTACTCCCCAAGGCAAGTATCTCTAGCTAGGGTTTAGGCTAAGAGGGTGTATGCCTTTATACTTCTCTTAACAAACCCTTGTTAAACCAATAACATGTAAGCATAAAGTGATGGAGACTAAGGTGGGGGCGTATGCCCTTATACTTCCCACCTAGCTCTAGAAAATAACCCTGACTTGAAAACATAAATGATAGGAACAATGTAGAAAGCTTACCAATTCAAGGAAAAAGCTAAGCAAACCACCACAATAGTAGGAGAATAGCCTTCCAAGGCTAGCGCATCACTTCCATCAACCAATAATCCAAGAAAATAGCCATAGACAAGTTCAAAAGAGAGAGAACTAGCCAAAGATAGTGAAAATTTCAGTCTAATACTTCTCCAAGTGGAAGAGTTATGTTATGAAATGAGATCTTATGATCTCTATTTATACAAAATGTCTCCAAAATAGTTTGTCCACATAATTTTAGGGTAAACCAAAAGACTAGGGGTAAAAAACCCTAATATTTCCCCTTTACACAAATAATATTAAACAATTCACTTAAAATTCACTTTTACACAAAAGGAAACCCTAACTTAAGGTGACGTCACCCCTTTAGGGGATGTTTTGACACTAGGAGCAAGTTGTTGGTGTTGGAGGTGTGTAGTTAGGTGTCCCAAAGCCACATGTCAAGCATCCAAGTCACATTCTTCATGGTCAAAGCCTCATTCTCCTCAAAACGTCCATGTGTCAATGAGTGGTAATCTCAACACCAAACCCTATCCCCCTTAGGTGACATCATGCTCCTAAAGATGATGTTTTGCCTCTCCTAGGAAAAATGTTTTGCATGGAGGGGTTAGGTTATGTCTCTCAATTCATATTCTAGGCCTCTAAAGTTTCATCTCTCTCATCCAAAATGCAGGCCCTTGGAATTCACCTGTGGGCTTCAAGCCCCGTGGAAGCCCAAGCTAGGCTTGTTCCTCGAAAACTGTCCACCAACTAGGTCCTGCAAGGACAAATAAGCATGCCCTCCAAGCATCGCAAGTGAAAATATCATGATAAGTAAATCAAGTCAATAAATGAGCCACCTAAGCATGTGTATCAAAGATTACCTTGTCAAACAACTAAGTGCTCAAAGACATTATGCGACTTGCCAAGCTTGGATATGGGAGGGTTGACAAGATGTCATATTGGGTAGATCTTACCCTAGGTCAGGGTGTGTTTCCAAGAGATCTCTCTCTAAGCCATGTAAAGTGGATGAAGTTGTTAAGGATCAAGACTTAATGGACATCGGGTTCATGACATATAAGGGGTTGTAGTGTCTCATTCATGGGTATCTTTGTAGAGGGTGGGTGGAACCTTTGTTTGCAATGCAATTTTTCCAAGCCCATCATTTTTCCATTCTTTGTTTCTTTCATAATTTAAGGACAAGTTAAAGGCCACTATCCTGGCGAGGTGTCCAGATAATGACAGTGTTAGTCACAAATACCTAGTGGAAATGAGAACGTTAGCTCGTGATGAGACGCCCTTTCTCTTAGCCATGCAATTGAGATCCATTACCCTGGCTTAGTGACCATATGATGGTAATGTCATACCACTAGATATCCACGATCATGATAGGTCAACTCGTGATGAGACCTCTTATCCTCCCACCAACCCTTTAAGCATTCATAATCATTATTCTTGTGGGTCCCCCTTTTCTTATAAATAAGTGTTTCATTTCTTTCTTGGGGGATCCTTGGGAAAAGCATCTGGAAGGTTTATATAGGGTTTTATGTTTTACCCAACACCAATCCCTCTGGGCCTCCAACCCCTTCTTCCCATAGAATGGGGGACAACCCTTTCTTGGGTCAATGCACCCTAAAATCCTAAGAGATAAGTAAATGGGGTTTTAAGTGATGAAAATTGTTAAGTAATTCAGGAATGGTACGATGTCTCTTCAAGGGAGTTCCTAGTAGAAAACCCATTCATAATAAAGACCACTTACCAGGGCACAATGTCAACCACCAAGTTAAAAAAGGGAAAAATGCATAATGTCCAAGCATATGTCATGAAATCTAAAGTAGTCTAAGATACAACATACTCAAATGCCTCAAATATTTAAATGACACTTACCATAATACCTAACTTGGACATTGTGGAGAAAGGCCCATTGCCTCTCGGAAACCAGCTGGTGTGGTGGATGCCATATGAAAAACTATGACCTATGTGGTGGTGAGAAGGGTCTCCATCTGTGTAAGCGGACATTGCTGGTCATGTAGTCTCTTAGCACTACATATCTGCAACCCGAGGACCTTGAGACATAATTTCCTTAGTTATCCCACAAAATGGTGATAACACTACTGACATTGATACATCCTTGGAGATGTAAGGCAACAAGGACTTGAGGATTTATTCCAACAAAAACATGGGAGAGACTTTCGCTTTGGTCAGCCTCTTTCACCTCCAACACTCTTACATATGATATGATATGTGAGTGGCCTTATCTTTCTTAAGCGTATTAATAAGATCGGTGTCGACATCGTACCAGACAAGAAGTTGTAAGTGGTTAAGAAAGACTTACATTAGGTCGTGAAAAGTGTGAAATGTTGCACCATCAAGTTCAATGTATTATTTTGATGTGACTCTTATAAGAGTGTGTTGGAAGAGACATAGCATGATGGAATCATCGTTCAAATATTTAGATGAACACCATAAATGAAATGTCATCACATGGTCACCAAGATCTTCAACAGATTTACCTTCGAATTTTGGAAAGTCCAAAGGAAACTTGGTGGGGACTGGAGGCCAGTTCAGATCATGGAAAATTGGATCAATCATCATTTTTGATAGGTCTGGAAAATTTTATGTTGCCAGAAAAGATAGCCTCGATGAAGGCCCAAAATTCCAAATAGTTGAGTTGGAGCTCCTAGGCTGAGTACCTGACGAAAAAGAACAACTTGGTTTGTTACTAGCAGTAGGATGCCATGAAGAGATTTCAGATGGAATATGGTTTTGACTAAAGACTTGATGACGCTGGTTATAAGGTGGACAACCTCCACCCATCTGGTTCTCATAAGACAATGCAAGGTTTCCTCCTGCTTACATCCCTTGCGAAGGGAAAGCCCCTTGCATTCGATAGTTCTAATCGAGAAAGGGGTTGTGTCCTAAAAAAATTTGTTGGGAAGAGTACGACACTTGCGCGAGATTTCATAAGGATTGGAAGGGGTTGCCTCCTACCGTCACTCCAGATGAAGCGAAGGTATTTCTACTAAACCCACCAAATAACATGAACGGGATAGAAGAAGATAACATGTTGATGGACTAGAATCTGGCACCGATATGACCACCCCATCCCATGAAGCGATTAGGATTAAAAGACAGAAAATATCCACTCTCTAGAGATCAAGGGAACAACGAAGCAATATATCCCTCACTCCAAGGAAAATCTTGGAGGGGAGTTGAAGAACTCTCGACACCAACATTAGTACTTTGGGGGATCGACTAGGAACCAGTTGACATGTTATGCATGCCGAAATATGGCATCCCAAACGAGAAATAATTAGACATGAATGCGATGAAGAGGTCATGCTCAAAGCTTGAGTGGACCCAACTATCAATGGAAAATATCCACTAACCGATGTGGCTAATGTGGATTGAACCACATTATTCATTTGATTAGAGATGAAAGGAGGCAAGATTCCTCCTATAAATATTGTCATCGTGGGGGTTGTAGGGGGCATCGACTTAGACACTTTCAAAGTGTCGTCCATGATGGTGCACCGAAGAAGTTGGATGTCAGTGAAATCTAACACGAAAGCTAGAATATGCAAGACAACCAAATCGTGGAATCCAGTCAACAGAGGATTAAAAGGACGAATGAAGCCTTCGGCTTCGAGATTCGATATTCGCATAACCTCTGGCATAGAAGTGTCTATTTATGTAGACTCTATTTCTACAATGTCAACGGGATTAGCTGGTATGAAATCATAGTTTTGATCAAGTCAACGCCTCAAAGGAGATAGTGGAGAATTCAATTTGATAGGTGGATGACCCTGAATTCTTCTAGACCAATGAGGTGGTTGATTAGCCACTTTAAATCACAAACTCAAGATGACTACCAACATGTTTACCTGAGTCATGTACATATGCAATGCACACTGCTAGAAAAATCCTAAGGAAAAAACAATCACAAACAACTTCACCAATACTCCAACTCATGGGGATTATTTCCCGAAACCGCAGTAGTATTGAAGTTAGGCAAGGACCTTCCAAACGAAGGCACAGGTTGATTAAGTATCGTGAACCAATGACCAAAGGAGTGAGAGGTAGTTACCCTGACCTCCACTAATCAACACTTCCTGGTGCAAGTACCCACGCTTCGCAACACACCCTCCATAGGTACTAATAAGTGTGATGTGACGTCTGCCCACGGTACCACGGGAAATCCCCCTCAGCCACCTCTGTGAAACATAGGAACAACTATTAAGGATACTAACTCGCAGTTAGCATCCAGGGGGTACAATCAACAGTCATGATCGAACATATGGGTAGGGTAACAAATCTCAAGGTTTTGAAAGCATCACCTTTCAAAGAGGTAAGGGAACTAGTGAAACCCCCAAAATACAATCTCTTTGCTATGTTCAGTCAAGCTTTGGAGGGGTTATCTCCTCGGCTCTTACTCACGCAACCTCGTGTTTAAATCTTATGTTCGAGGAGGCTCCCGACTATACCTATACAAAAATTGGATTTTAGTGCTCCCTATATCAGACTCCTAAGTTGATTTTTGGCCTTGGAGAGTTAACTCCCAACCTAGTCTAAGGCCCTAGCTTAAGCTAGTTTGTTTACCCTAAAAAAATGAAAAGTCTAGTTTGTTTTAATTAAGAATTCATTTGAAAAGGGTTGTTGTTTACTCAAAAGGGGTAAGGGATGAAACTGAATGGTGTTTTTTACATACTCAACAGAAAATCAAAACACTTGTAAGAATACAATATGCAATATGATTGTTCTTCACTGAAAATGAACGCAAAACGCTTCAAAAAAAGGAGAAAAATATTTTCTTTTCGATGATATGCAAAAATGCAAAATTTTCTTTTATATGGGATGCATTAATGATGCAATTTTTCTTTTTGATATGCAAAGCAACTGAAAAGTAACTATATTATCCCTTTCGTCAAAACTACAACTAACTTTTCAAAAGTGAAACTCTTTCAAGAATGCAAAATGCAATTTGAAACACAAAAGAAAAAAGGGGAAAGCACACTTAAGAAAGTTTTATTTTTCAACGAAAAAATGGTAGGGACTGAAAAATAATACAAAAGTATACTTCCAAAAAATATTTTGTTTTTTTCCTTTGATTAAAAGATAAAAAGAAATAGGAAAATTTAAAACAAATGTTATTCTCAAGACCAGCAAGAAAGAAACAAAAACAAGGTAGAAAAGCACCCAGACCTACAAAGACTTATCCAAAATAGCAAAAAATCCACTCTAGGCAAGAAATATTCTGGATAATAACTTCTCAAACCACCCCTATAAACTTGAATATGATTAACAAAGAAATGAAAAAAAAAGACTTGTTTTCTTTATAAAAATCAAACTAAACAACTTTGGAACTCAGAAAGTAACACACACATAGTATTAAAGTCCTAGGAGAGATCCCAGACACCTACCCCAACACCTTAAAACAAAAAAATATTTGAAAAAACATTCTCTAGAAAGATTTACACACATGTGCTCAAAGTAGGCCGCATATGTACGCGAATGTCTTAACTGGCGAGCATGTATGTACATGACTACTATAACGGAACAACAAGTACATACCTCAAAAATTCCAAAAAGAGAAGTAAATAGGTAAGCAACATGCTCAAGTGAATAAATAAAGACTCAAGAAATTGAAATAACTAACTATCATGAGAAGGAGAAAAATAAACTCATTGGTAGTCCTACGTTCAATGTAGTTCCTGAATTCCAAAATATTCTTGCTCTTTCTGATAGCTTCATTTGCGACTTGCAAAAGATTCAAGCATACAAGTCTACGAGGAGAGGTAGTTGTATTAATAACTATCTCATTAGTTCAATTAAATACAATATATATACAATAAAAATTAAAAAATAAATCAATGCAACTAGTGTCCTAAACAACATATATTAATGAGAACTCAAAAGAGATACTTACAGACCATTGATGAAGTTGTAGCAGCCTCTTCC
Source organism: Picea sitchensis (assembly GCA_010110895.2). Classification (NCBI taxonomy): domain Eukaryota; kingdom Viridiplantae; phylum Streptophyta; class Pinopsida; order Pinales; family Pinaceae; genus Picea; species Picea sitchensis. The sequence continues at coordinate 93,638 of SNQJ01S0019462.1, read as the reverse complement.
AGCTCTCCTTGTCCAACCCCTTGCTTAAATGATCCACAATCAAAATGACTATGCTTTCACTGAGTATTCTCCCTTATGAGATCATAAGTTTGATGTCTTCTATGTCCCCCCTTTTCACCATGAGGAGGCCTCCTTATATAGTCTTGGAGAGGCCTAACCACCTTAGATATTCTTGGGATAGGTTGAGGATTTTTCTCCATCAGTTGTGGATCCTCCCTAAGATCCAGCCTTGACCTCAGATTCAAATCCAACTGATTTCAGAGATAAGGCAGATCTTTCCCTGATTTTGTCAATAGCATAACACTCCCCCATAATTGTTCCAGGGGGATATTGGTGGCCACTCACCTTTTCCGACTGGCTCAAAATAGTTTTCTGGCAATTTACTATTTTTAGCAGTTTTTAACTTACAGGGCCATTTTGAGGGCCTAAATGAAGGTTTTTTGGGATTGAGCTTCTCAATGATGTTCGAAGGCATGATTGAGCCCCCAAAATGAATCTCCTCGACGATACCTTTCCAACCGTCTATCATACGCTTAAAATGGAGATTGTATGCAAAAGTTACGACCCTGGGAAGTTGTTGTACTAACTTACCCAAACAGGGCCCACATGACTCTTGGCGCTTCATCTCCTAGGGTTAGGTTTTTGGATGTCTAAGGTTTTTGGCATTCCTAATTATTGTAAAAAGGCCTTCAGAGCCTCATTGTAATCATCTTCTTGAGAATGCGAGTAGCCATCACATCTCTTCTCAGAGATAAGCTGCCACCATTCTAGCGAGTCTTTCACTCTATATTTTTACAGTCTCTGTACATTTATTTAATTAATAGAAATCGTGTATTACTGTATCTTTGTGTTTATGGTTGCATCTCTGATACATTTATGTTATATTATTTGATATCTGCGATATCTCTCTGCGTTTATTTATTATATCTCCGCTCTCATTTCGTGCTGAAAATAATTTGGATCAATGGTATCAGAGCATGTTGCTCTTGATCGTTTTCCAGTGCATGTCCCTGACGAGGTCCGAGTATAGCAAGTTGGGTCTCAATCTTGTCTCTCTTGAGGAAAATCGCTCTCGCACACCCAAGAAATCCTCAATGGTGGAAGAAAAGAAAAACGATGGAGCTGACAATCTTATCGGTCTGTTGCTTGAGCAAGCTCTCACATGACAGAGGGACGAAATGATGGAGAATTTTTCCCACATCCTTCAATGCCTGTCGATAGCAACAGGCACATCTTCATCAACTGACCACTTCGGAGGCACCTCTCCTTTCAAGGTACAAGTTAATTTTGATATTCTTATATTTGAAGGACAGATGGATGCAGAAGCCCTAGACAAATGGTTAAACCTGCTAGAAGGTTATTTCTCTGTTCACAATTTTTTCAACAGAGAAAATATCACCTTCACACACCTTAAATCTCTCCCTCATGTCAAACATTGGTGGGAAACTTTCTGGGAGCAAAGTTCCACAGAGGAGTCTGAAATATATGGGGTCGAGCCCACTTGGGACATTTTTGTGGATGTGGTAAAGGAACAATATTACCCTGTTGGCAACTATGAGGACCAGTGCATGAGATGGACCACACTGCGGCAAGAGAGGGGCCAAGCAGTTTCAGAGTTCACCAATACCTTCCATACCTTGCACTCCAAGCTAGGTATCAAAGACTCTGAATGATGTTTGGTTCTAAAATACCGTGGGGCTCTATACAGATACATCCAAACTGAAATGGATTTTCCGGAAATCTCATCACTCGGTGCTGCCTATCGATATGTTGTTAAAATCGAGAAGAAATTTAAGCACTGAACAAATGAGAGTTTGGGCCTGCAAATCCGCAACAACCAAAGTATGATAAAGACGACCCTAACAAACAGCTTTATGAAAACCAGTCTAAGCCACAGGAAAAGAAGGGTCATGGGAAGACAAAGCAGGACACTAGAAAATGGTGCGATTTTCGCAAAATCCCCTGGCACAACACCAATGAATGTCACTCAAAACAATCATTGGTGGCTGAGATCAAAGACAAGGAGCCAAACCCTGATTCAAAATCTAATTCTGAAAATACTGGTAAAGGAAAGATCATTGACGCAGACCCCACTGCTATTGTCGCGACCGCAACAATTCAACCAAAAGAACTAACAGATCCTGAAGAGGGGGAGCACCTTTTTCATTCACAGATGTGGGTAAAGGGAACCCCACTATATTTTATTGTTGATAGCAGAAGCCAGAAGAACCTCATCTCAACAGAGGTCGTCAAACAGTTGGGATTGTCGACAACACCACACCCGCAGCCATACAACATCAGGTGGCTTCGCCAAGGACGAGATCTCCATGTCAGCTAGTAATGTCGATTGTCATATGGCATCCATCCCTTCAAGGATGAGGTATTATGTGATGTTGCCCCATTGGATGTTTGTGATGTTCTCTTGGGCCAGCCATATATGTGGAAGCACCATGTTATTTATGAGTCTCAACCCCGTAGTGTCATTGTTACTTTGGGGGTTCATCTCTACATAATACCAGAGGTAGTTCCGACTATTGTTCCACCTAAACAATGCTGCAAGGTAGTATCTCATACTACAAAATTTATCCTTTTCACAATCTGTTCAAAAGGGGAATAGAAGGACACTGCAACCACTACAACGTCGCCCCAAGCACCTTTTATCCAACAGAAGCAGGTCGACAAGGTTGAAAAAAAGCACAAAGATTCCTTATGCACATCATCCTCTCATGTAGCTCGACTTGTTGAACAACCTCAGCCTCAACAGGTTCGTGACAGACTTCCACAAACTGAGTAGCGCGATGTCTCCAACAAGGCAAGTAGCCCACCAAGATGTAGATTCAACAAATGCTTTTCCCTCTCCCTCGGGAATTCAATGCAATGAATACCATTGCTTCCTAAGGAGGGAGTATTAATCCAGGTGGATATCGGTGGCCACCCACCTTTTCCGACTGACTCAAAACAGTTTTCTGACAATTTTGGCAATTTACTATTTTTAGCAGTTTTAACTTCCGGGGCCATTTTGAGGGCCTAAATGGAGGTTTTTCAGAATTGAGCTTCCCAATTATAACCTAAAGAATTATTGAGACCCCAAAATGAATCTCCTTGAAGATACCTTTCCAATGGGCTATCATACACCTAAAACGGAGATCGTATGCAAAAGTTACGACCCTGGGAAGTTGATGTACTAACTTACCCAAACGGGGCCCACATGACTCTTGGCGTTTCATCTCCTAGGGTTAGGTTTTTGGATGTCTAGGTTTTTTAGAATTCCTGTTTATTGTAAAAATGCCTTCAGAGTCTCATTGGAATCATCTTCTTGCGAATGCGAGTAGCCATCACATCTCTTTTCAGAGATAAGATGCCACCATTCTAGCGAGCCTTTCACTCTATCTTTTTACAATCTCTGTACATTTATTTCATTAATAGAAATCATGTATTATTGTATCTTTGTGTTTATGGTTGCATCTATGATACATTTATGTTATATTATTGGATATCTGTGATATATCTGTGCATTTCTTTATTATATCTCCGCTCTCATTTCGTGCTGAAAATAATCTGGATCAAGAATGGTGCACAGAGCACTACAACGCTGCCCCAAAGGAGGGCAAGGAGCGATAGCACTCCCTGCTAGTGGGTAGGAGAGCCCCGCCCAATATTTCCTCAAAAATCCCAGCGCTCCCCCAGAATGGGGAACAGAGCGCTACAACACTCCCCCAAAAGAGGGCAAGGAGTGCTAGCACTTCCTGCTAGTGGGTAGGGGAGTGATGCCCTTAAAAATTCATTTTTAAGTGGTTTTTATCAAGGCATAGGCTTTGTACTCTTTGTCAAATGATTTCTCCTTCTTTAACCAGTCTTTTAGGGTTTCTTCAAGTGTTCCTTGTGATGTCGTTCGACACACGACATAGGAAAGATGACAGTATGATGTTTGCGACACTTGCAGCCAAAATGCGACACTTGTGACACCTCTAATGACAACAATAGGTCATCATTAAAGTGAGTAGTTTTGATGTGTAACAGATTGCCCCCAAAAGTGCGAAGTTAGAAGACGAAAATTGATGATTGAAGTACTTTGTAGACTTTTTCGAGCAAGGGTATGGACTCGGAGAACCTGGCAGAAGTTGCACACAACCATCAAACAAATATTATGATATGTTTCAAACCCAATGCAGACATACTTATACTTGGGTGATAAAGACTTGCAAGGTATGGCCGCCATAAGATACATTGTGGATCCATAATTGTATTAACAAAAATGTATAGCCACCAAAGATACAATGTGGATATATACTCCCATGACATGAACTGATCGTAGCCACGAAAAATACACAGTGGATCTACGAGACGACAAGACATGGCCACAGAACAATATAAAGTGGTTCTATGTGACAGTATGTTTGCCAATATTCAAGAGAAACTCCGTTGCAACCTGGGTAAAGTACATATCCGAGTGATTACTCAACCCAGGGTCTTCTTACCAATCCTGATGTAGTACGAATCTAACCATGTGAATAGATGTCCTGATGTCGAACATGGTAGAAAACACTTGATTACCGGTCAATGAGGTAAACTGTTAACATGTGCGAGGAAAATCACCATTGATGTCAATGATTCCCAAGGTACAGTACTACATTCCAGCGAATGTGAATAGATGAGCTGAAGTCGAACATCCATGGAATCATCCGATCAGAGGTCAATGATGTAAACTGACTGTCAGAAGCGAAGAGGCCTGCGATTGAGGCATGTAGGTTCCAAGGTACTAACTGGTTTCTAAGTCTAGTTCTTGGATAATGCGTTGAAGTTGACAGGAACAGACTCGTCGAAGGAGGGCCTTGATGTATCCCCCATCAATGACACGAAATAGACACAGAGATGTAAATTGGTGGATCAAATGAACATGGACTGACACGGGTATTGAAACATGATATTTGTGATGGTTGACTCTCGAGGTAGATACTTCTCTTGAACACTGAGTCACAACAGCGGAAACATGACATGGACCAAAACATGATGATGCAATGGACACTATGACTTTCGTCGGGTGACCCAAAGGAGTAAAGAAACTCAGAGGATTGGTTCAGTGTAGAGATTCAATGGATTAAAATGTATGCAAAGACAAAGTGTCGTGTTCAAGGGCGACTGTAAGAGTGACTGGTGATGTTTTCAAAAATTTCTTGGCTTGCTTCCTTCAAATTTCCCCCCCATCCAGATAGACAAGTAACTCTTTTTTATTTTACGATCTCGAGGAGGATAACACATGCTTGATATAACTCACCTTCGGTAAGCCCCTCTTCCTTTGTTTAACGAACTGGAAGAAGTAAGGGTTCGGTCCTGTATGGGCCCTTCAATGTATATTTTTAACGAGTCCAGAGAAGGTAGACTTAGTGATTTTTCATGTTTAGAGAGTTTGAAAAGAACTTAAAGGTGAATCCAGTGTTGTCCTTTTTCGTAATGTTAGTCTCACGAGGCCAAAAAAGAGATAAATTATCACTCAAAAGACTCCCTTTAAAACCTTTTAACGAGTGGGAAGGGAAGCAAGATCACTCGGCAATATTTTCATGTTTAGAGAGTCTGAAAAGAGCTCAAAGACGACTGCAGGGGGTTCCCTTTTTGTGTATCCATGTGAGTTCGAAAAAGAGATAAAAGTTTACTAGGATGCATTCTCATGTTTTTTCGAGCATGAGAAGGAACTAAGACCATGCTTGTTGTTGGTTTCATTTTTACACAAGATTGAAACAAAATTAAACTATGATTGTAAAATCCCAACGTAATTTCCAAAGGTTGGGATACCCATGGATGGTTGGTACTCTGCCCCGAGCTTGAAAATCGAGAGGCATAACTCCATAATGATAATCAAAGGCTAGAGACATGCCCCCCAAGCTTCAATTCATTCATCGACTTTGAGGTTGTCACCAATTTCTGTACTAGATAGAGAAAAAGGATAAAGGTGGATGAAATGAAGGTTTGAATACAAGACCTAACGAAAGACTCGACTTGGTATGAGAGGTGGTTGTTTCATTTTTTAACGAGCTTGACACAAGAAAAGAACTATGCTCAAGGCTCCGGGTCGAATCCCCATATTTATGTTTCATTTTTTAACGAGCTTGCTATAGAGAGGAAAAAATATGCTCATGACCTTTGTTTCATTTTTTAATGAGCTTGCGACAGAGAAGAAAACTATGCTCGTGACCTCTGTTTCATTTTTTAACGAGCTTTCCATAGAGAAGAAAACTATGCTCGTAGCTTTTGTTTCATTTTTTAACGAGCTTTCCATAGAGAAGATAAACTATGCTCGTGGACTCTTCTTGATCATGTCTTCCAAGAGGATAATGCTCTAGAAGAAAACCATTTCAAGGGACAAAACTCAGTCATGGCTTCCAAAAGATCTTCACTGGATGGAAGAACAATGCTCTGGAAGGAACACATGTTGAGGGTCGCGTCAGGGGTAAGGAGATCAGTATCCAAAGACCCTACTGAAGAGATCACCATGTGAACTATCGGATCTAAGTCATCTTCATCGACAACTGAAGGCATGGGAGATAACGCCACATAATTGACCTGTGGCGGGGGTGATAGCGTCTGCATATAAGAACCATTTAGGGAGGTCATTGGGTTGGTAATCAAGTCAAGAGAAACGCATGAAAGTTGATGAATAGACACAATTATTCCACTGTGAGGGAAATATATCACACAAAAAAGAGTGGACACAATAGCTTTCATGGCATAGACATAATCTTGCCCAAGGAGTAAATCAAAATCCAAGGGGTCCTGGACTACCATAACATCAATAAAGACAATTTTCCTTTCCAAAGTTATGGGAAATTGAGGAAGGACTCCTAAAGGATGATTGGTTCTTCTGTTAAAAGTGAATAGAGTCTGGGTAAACGACACAAGTTGAGGATAACCCAAAGCTTGCCAAGCAATAGAGGACAAAATATTAACGGACGAACCTTCATCTATCAGCGCATGAGGAATGTCCCGACCACAAACTTGTAATGTAATATTGAAAGGAATGTGAGAGGGAAGATGAGGTCTAGTTAGCACACCCCAATAAAAAAGGATGGGCTCATTACTTGGAGGGGGTTTTGCGGGAGAAGGAGGAATGCCTCCCAGTACGGTAGGATTTGTATCAACGAGAAAAACGTGGGCATAATCAGGTTTACTCTCTAGCGGGAGAGTAGGATCGATTGATAACGACATCAAATCGACCATGTGGGTTTCATTCTCCAAGAGGAGAATGGGGTCGACATGTGGAAACGGATCGACCACATGGGTTGAACTCTCGAACGGGAGAGCAGGATCGACCGAAGATGGGATCGGATCAACCACTTTGTCAACTAGTTCAACTAAGGACGTGACCAGATTGACAACATGATCAACCAGACTGACCGATGAAGGGACATGAGCAACCACTTTGGCACTCGTCAGAGGAGGAGTGGGATTGACCATGTTGGCACTCTTCAGATGAAGGGTGGGACTGACCAATGATGGGACTGTATCAGTCACTTGGGTTTCACTTTTCAGAGGAAAAGTGGGGTTGATTGATGACGGAACTAGATCAACTACTTTGGTTAGTGGTTCAACCGAGGATGAAACTAGATTGACCACCTGATCAACCGGGCTGACTAGGGATGGAACCAGATTGAACATTCCATCAACTAACGATGGGTTGGGGGAAATCTTACAATAACCAGTTGGAAGTTGAAGCTTTTCCAAAAGAGAAGAAGCCTCGTCCATAAGAGGACAAATGTGAGAATAATGATCACCTTCCCATAACATACAAGGAAAATTGACAGTTGTCTTCTTCTTACCAACCTTAACGTCACTAGTTGACGAGGCATCATCAACATGTCTATCAGACGTTGATGACGTGGAGGACCACATTTCTAAGACCTTGGGAAGATCAGGGCAATCCCTCAGAAATTGGTCACCCTCACAAAGACTGCAAGTGAATTTGGGTTTCAGATTCTTCATTTTAATCTTGTTGACCTCATCAACACTCCTAGTATTATTAACAGTAGCTAGTTGCTTGGATCCAACATCTGATGTAGTTGGAGGCTTGGTCCTTTCGGGTTCTTCTTCTTCTTCTCTTTTCGTTTTTTCTTCTTCTTATCAACCTGGCTACTTGCTTTAGATATTTCACTAGGCAAAGAAGGAGAAAGGGAAGGAGACTTAATGGGTTAAGAAGGTGAAAAGTCGACATGAGGTTGATGTGTGGGTGGTGTACTTACACTTGAAGCATTAGGTGCAGTTGAAGCACTAGGAAGATTCGAGATCACTGGAGTGGGGAATAACCAAATCTGTAATCTGATGGTGAGTCTCGGAAGACTTAGTGTGGCAATGTATGGAGGATCAATGTTTCCAAAAGAAGGAAAGGTGAAACATTCCCTGGGACAAGGGGTTCATCCATTGGTACTCCCACGAGTTGATGCCATTAACGCTGACTCGACCTAAGGTCCACTAAGTAAAACAAACAACACATGCTATGAATCTAAGAAGCAAACAATCAAACAAAACTTCCCATAATGAAACCACTAGTTGGTGATGAAATCCAACGTTGCGAGATCAATATAGGAAGGGGTGGGGATAGAACATATGGATCAGTTACGTTGGCGACCTTCTTAATGGACTTACGCCTTAGTGCAAGCTTCCATGTAGTAATTTTGGATTTACCCTCCAAGGAGCCTGAGTGAGTTTGACCAATGTTTGTTCTAGGTACAGTGAGACTTCCCTTCACCGTCACCTTGTGTAAGACCATGAAGATTATGGCTACTAAGGTCACCAACTCACAGTCAGCCCCTGGGCGGGTACAATCGACAGTCCAGTCCAAATGTATGGGCAGGATAACAAGTCTGAAATCCTTCAAGAGAACTGAGGACAAGTGGCCCGGTAGAACTCCAGAGGACCCCGAACGGATTCAGAGTTCACGAAGCACCGAGACCAAATGAAGACAATTGAACCTCAAAAAGAACCCCCAATATACAATCTAACTACTACAAACAATCAAACCACGAAGGGATAATCTTCGTAGCTCTTCCGAACACGACCTCATGTGTAACCCCTGTGTGAGAGGGGGATCCCAGAAAGCTTATACGAAAACTGGATTTGCTCTCCCTATCGCAAGATGCTAAGTTTGTTTGACAGCTTTGGAAAGTTATCTTTCACACCTATTCCAAATCCCTACACCTTAAGCTAATGTAGGTTTCCTAACAAAAAATGTAAAAATGTCTGATAAATTTTAGTTTAGCGCTTGATTTTAAGGCTGTTGTTTACTCAAGAGGAACATGGAATCGACTAAATGATGTTTTGATCGACTCTAAACAATGCAAAGAAATGAGAATGCAAATATTTCACTTCGATGAAAGCTATATTACGAGAAGGAGAAAACTTTTATCATTCCCAAATGCATAATGTCCCAAAATTTGTATTAAACTCATCAGTGTCAAGATCTTCAAGAAATGAGGCAAAGAGACTATACATCAATAAACGATTATTGGCATTAAGACTAAAAAATGCCAAAAACCATGCAATTTCGCTACTTCAAATGCAAACTAGTTTCACTACCCAAAAGCAAGAATGCATCTATATTCTTTGCTTGATTATAATGTATAAAGAAAGTAAATACAAATCCTTCAATGCTCCACAACCTTCAATCAGAAGAAAGAGTCATATTCAGATGCAAAAGGCATGAAGCGACAAAGGTTTCAAACAAAGCATGCACTCAAAGAAATGAGAACTGAAAGAAAACAAGTATAAACGTGTTCTAACAAGAACTCAATCAAGGATTCAACAACTGACAAACATTCAAGGAGTACATGAAGATGCAGAGAAGAATCCAAGAAAAGACAGAGAGAAAGAGAAATCACTCAAATTGTCCCGACAAAACAAGCAGCTAGAAAGGGAAATTTCAAATTTCAAAAAAAAATTCAAGCTCCAACCAAGACAATAAGGGGTGATAAGCACCAAATATCAACCTAAATAACTTCACGAACCAATCACAAAGTCAGGGTAAATACTTCCACAAAACAAGCTGAGAAAATCTGAGCAGAAAAGGGCAAAAATCCTCTAAAAAGGAGTCCAGTGCTCCATGTCTCAAGGGTACAGAGTGTTGCAGTGCTCCCTAAAGCACTGCAGGGGAGTGCTAGCGCTCTTATATGGCCTACATGGGGGCATTAATCCACCCAAAAATTCAAAAATCTGTAAAAAAAAATGAAGAAAAACTCACCCAGAATGCATAAAAATTAGTGAAATTGCTAATGAAGGTAGGAGAAGGCTAATGGATGATGAACAAACAATAAAATTGATTTTAAAGGTGGGAAAATATAATTAAATACAAGAGGAATTTATTGGGAAAAATGACCTCAAATATCAAATGGAACAGTGGATAGATCTTTGAATTTCCTTACAACAACTTTCAATCAATTAGATAAATGAAAAAAGCAGTAGATCGAATCCAAATATCAAAGAAGACGAATGATTCAAAGTAAGGAAGGAAGATGTCAAAAATCCAAACAAAACATCATCAATTCTTAGAAATCAAACTGTTGGAGGACAAAACAAAGACACACTGAGATGGTGATAACCCTGAGCAGATGAATCAACAAAAAATTAAACTCAGAGATCAACTCCCAAAAGGTATTTTAGCAGAAAAAGACTAGCGCTCTGGTGTCAAGGGCACCAGAGTGTTGCATCACTCTGTGGGAGCTTGCAAGGGAGTGCTATCACTCTGGTTGTAGAGGTAGGGGAACGCTAGTCTCTCAAAAAAAAAAAAACTTGCCCAGAACTCAAAAAACTCAAGAAAAATTTGAAATTCAATGTGTATGGGATGAATCTAAGAGCCAACAACACAACTAAGAATCAGAAACACAACATGAATAATATCTAAAGTGATCAAAGGCCAAAAAACAATACCAAGGAAGGAAACCAAAACTGAAAGCTTTGGTCCCCAGTGGAGTCACCAATTTATGTTATAGGAAAATCCCCCTGTGGACAGTTGAATTCCCTCTTGGATCCTAGACTTCTAAGACCAAGACATAAAGGTGATAACTTTGATCACTGACATCCCTTTAAACCCAGCTAAGCTAATCTATAGAGAAGAGGAAGAAGATGTACCTTTTTACGATGTTTGTCCTTGCCTAGTCCAAGTTGAGCTCTGATCCTCAAGCTCTTCAACAAGTCTTGCAATCCAATCAAAGACAAAGCATGCTTTCTATTATACCACGATTAGTTTGAAACTAGATATATCCATTAAAGACAAGTCCATGTAGGTATACACAATCTTGAAGGAAATAGGCCAAGCACATGTATTGATGAGAACTCAAAAGAGATACTTACTGACCATTGATGAAGTTGCAGCAACCTCTTCCAAATCTCCTTGTCCAACCCCTTCCTCAAATGATCCACAATCAAAATGACTATGCTTTCACTGATTATTCTCCCTTATGAGATCGTAAGTTTGATGTCTTCCATGTCCCCCCTTTCCACCATGAGGAGGCCTCCTTATATAGGCTTGGAGAGGCCTAACCACCTTAGATATTCTTGGCATAGGTTGAGGATCTTTCTCCATCAGTTGTGGATCCTCCCTAAGATCCAGCCTTGACCTCAGATTCAAATCCAACTGATTTCAAAGATAAGGGGGATCTTCCCCTGATTTTCTCAACAGCATAACACTCCCCCAGAATGGTGCATAGAGCGCTACAACACTCCCCCAAAGGAGGGCAAGGAGCGCTAACATTCCCTGCTAGTGGGTAGGGGAGCACTGCCCAAGATTTCCTAAAAAATCCCAGCGCTCCCCTAGAATGGGGCATAAAGCGCTACAATACTCTCCCAAAAGAGGGCAAGGAGCGCTAGCACTCCCTGCTAGTGGGTAGGGGAGTGTTTCCCTTCAAAATTCATTTTTAAGTGGTTTTTCTCAAGGCAAAGGCTTTGCACTCTTTGTCAAATGATTTCTCCTTCTTTAACCAGTCTCTGAGGGTGTCTTCAAGTGTTCCTTGTGATGTCGCTCGAGACACGACATAGGCAAGATGACAGTATGATGTTTGCGACACTTGTAATGATGACAATAGGTTATCATTGAAGTGAGTAATTTTGATGTGTAACAAACATCCTTTTTAGCTTCCATTTACCTTTTTAGTGATTTTTTTGGTAGTTTTGATTAAAACTCAGTGTTATTTCATGGGAGGCACTAAACTCGACGTTATTTCATGAGTTAGCTCTAAAATTGGTGTTGATTACATTAGATTTAGCACTAGGTTTATCATCAAATTTAGCACTAGGTTTAGCGTCGAGTTTAGTGTGAGATTTAGTGTTAGGTTTCCTAGGTAATTGAATAAAAGAAGGGGAACTTTTTAGAAAGAAAATTAAAAAATATCAAGGGATAAAAATAAGCCACTTGTCTTAATACTCATGAGTGAGAGGGTATTTATATTATTTTAATTAAAATATCTTGTTTTCCCTAACAAAACATCTCAAACCCCACTCTCTTGTTTTCATTATGTAGGACTTGTGTTGATATAATATAAGGGGAAAAAACATAACAACAAGCATGAAGGAGGTATGTCCTAAGAAGAGAACAAGGCAAGTTGCTTGAAGTTTTAATATAAAAGTAATATATTTGAATTATTTGTGAGTTTTAATGATGTGTATTGGTTAACATGTGTCATGCAAAGAAAAACTTGAAAAAACTTGATAAGACTGTTTGCAACCGAGTGGAAAGAGTGTAAAAGCTTTATGGAAATGTTCCAAACAAGGGAATTAGATGGATATAATTGAATGTAATGTAAGCTTTATATTTTGGAATGAATTCCTATAAAAATTAGACATTTTGTTTAATGTGGACATATTGTCTAAATATGTTGACGAGATACCAATAATTGTAGCAATTATTTATTGGAATTTTGTTTATCATGGACCTTT
>SNQJ01S0019462.1:0-30869 GCA_010110895.2 Picea sitchensis | reverse complement strand
TAGGTCAATCTCGTCACTTAAGGTGCCTCAACAAGAGGTTTAGGGTTTCTGCAACTGCTTCTGCTAGTAACCCTAGCTATAGTGCTTTTGGAAACTGCTCCTCATAGTAACCCTAGCGGCAGTTCCTCAACGAGCTCAATGTCTAGCGGTTATGTTTCCTTCTAGCGTTTTAGGTTGACTGAAGGGGTGTGGGCCCATAACCTGTTAGAATATAGAATATGGTGTGCTCGTTTTACCATTGACGATACCCTTATCACCTAACCACAGACCGAAGCCTCCCTCCGAGCACCTTAACCTTGACTGAGAATTCTTCCGGAAGCAAACCCTAGGCTAGATAGCCAAACAAAGAGCAGCGCATCAAACCCCAAGGATAGCGCATCACAAAAATTTGATCATATGTTCCAAACCCTAGCCAAGAGATATCCAAGCCAATACTGAAACTAGTTGTTGCTGCAGCTGCACCTGCAACCCTCCTCCAAACCTGCGCACCAGATTGCAACTGCAGTGCACACCAACTGGGAAACTGCAATTCTGAGATGCTGTCAAATGAGAACTAGCGCCCTGTATTTATAGTAATCCTGTCAGTTTGTTGGGGCCGACTTCTCCCTCTAGGTATGTGTCTGTTCAGTGTATTATTATTAATTCTAGCCGAATTCTTCTCTTGGAGGCTAATAGCCTAATATAAATTATCTTCTTGAGCCGATAAGGCTTCTAGGGTTATTAGCCAATTCATTAGGGTTTCTCTTGCTTCCCGGAGTCTTCTATTCTCGTCAGGTTCACACGTGGGGGTAAATACCTCCCACAGCTACCATAATATTAACAAGAGTATTTTTTCTTCAAAAAGTAATGAATTTCTCGATAACCATACTCCCCAAATAGTTAAAAAATGCACATCTTATCATTCCTTTAATTCCCTCTCGCCCCATCAATGTCTTAAGCATCCTTCAATAGTTTCACCCATTCAACCATCCTTTATTCTTGTTATCCATTCCGCCACTGACCATACTTGTTACATATGAGCAAATGAGATAGTGTTTCTTCATGTTCTCTACATAACATGCAAATTATAGGCCATGTCTAACCCTTCTTTGCATGATTTCCCACATTGAAACCTTATTCATCATTTCTAACCACATAAACAATTTTGTTTCTTTGTGTCTTTTACCTTCCATAATATTTTCCACCACCAAGTTGTATTATTAGGATTTGAAGATAAGTTAACTTGATATCCTAGTTTGACTAAATAATAACCCGATGTTAGATTTTTTTACCAAACTATTGAGTCTTCCTCCTTGCTAATTCTAACATGGCTTATGTGCAAAACATATACATAAGCATTCTATATTTTTGCATCTTCACCTTCTATCCCTAACTTGTCTAGGTTCATCCACCCATGATGCCATATATTTGTATTCCCCTGGTCAACTATTTGGCTAAGTGTGAAATTTTCTTTGTCTTGAAGATATTCCCTTAGTCTATCAAGACACCTATGTTCATGCTTGCATCCAATCCAAGGATCTACTCCCACTTTGTAACTAGTGTTGGATTACTGAGAGGGGGGGTGAATCAGTAATAGAGCAATTTAATCCCTTTTAACCATATAATCCAAGTGTTATATCAATGAAGCATCATCATCCAATAACTACAGAGTAAATAAGCAATGAACAAATGAACAATCATACACATACACAGTACACCAGTGTTTTACGTGGAAACCCAAATCAGGAGAAAACCACGGAATGTTTTTTCTTATATGTCATGAAGAATTACATTCATTGGAAGCACCAACTTCCTTTGTTTTCCAGCTGCAACTGGAAGGAGGCTCCAACCCCCTAGTTTCTTAGGCTACAACCTAAGGGAAGATCCAACTCCCCAATTCTCTGGCTACAACCAGAAGGAGGCTACAACCCCCTATGTTCTTCGGCTACAACCGGAAGGTGGCTACAACCACTTGTCCTTGCCCCGTCCTACCACCCTGAAGTAGAAGTAGAATGATGGAACCACTGTCACACTATCATTGTGAGATATACCGGTGTAAACCTGTACCAATAAATCTGAACCATGAGGAGAAACCGAATGTTTTTTTCCTTATATGTCATGAAGAATTACATCATTTATCGAAGCACTAACCTCTTGTTTTCTCTGGGGCCAACCTGAAGGAGGCCCAACCCCCTAGTTTCTTAGGGCTACAAACCTAAGGGAAGATCCAACTCCTACCTCTCTGGCTCTAACTGTAAGGAGGCTACAACCCCTATGTTCTTCTCGGGCTACAACCTGAAGGTGGCTACAACCACTTGTCCTTGCCCCCGCCCTACCACCCTGAAGTAGAAGTAGAATGATGGAACCATCACACACTATCATTGTGAGATATACCGTGTAAACCTGTACTAATAAATCTGAAACTATGCATCAACATATACCTCAACCTATAATCAACATGTACCATAAACAAGTGCATCAACCATGCACCAACCTCAGTATCAACCCTCACTCATAAACAAGTGCATCCAACCATACCAATCATGTCAACTACTCATCAACTATGACTCATCAATATACCAACATCAATAACTATACACCTCATGTATGTATGCTAACTCATCAACTACTTGTCTCAACCATGTACCTCAACATGTACCACAACCAAAAGTCTCTATCACTTCATCATCCAAATATGATTTGTAGCTCATAATAGACCTGTATATGATCACATTCCCAGAAACCTTCCTTAACTTTAGAAAAACAAGAACCAGTATTCATCAAACTTTTCTTTTTAGTCTCACATGCCTAGTTTTGGATTAGTCAACAACCCCTAACATGAAGTAATCATAACTTTGAACCTGTGAATGTATAAAGATCTAAAACTGAAAGACAATGTTCTTCAAGGTGTTTTATGCAATTCCTCCAAGTGTCACTACTTGAACCTCTCAAAAAAAGGAGTTAAAGCAAAATGGCATACCCATTGAACATGGCTTATTCTAGAGAGCTTAATTGTAGAGTGTTCCCCATTGTGCATTTTGATGAATTGATCTGAAACTGGTTACCCAGCATACTAACTATTTTAACCTAAGCAACACATTTGGTCTCACTAATTTGGATCTGTTATGAAGAAGTTATGACGTTTTTACCCGAAACACATGATTTTGACTAGTTTCAGACCTGGCCACAAACCCTATTTTCCACGGAGTGTGTAACTCCCACAATACAAACGACCCATAAGCCGAATTTTTTACCACAGATACTTGATATGTTTTCTCACTTGAATAGAAATTTCAAGATCTGAATCCATTATAGAAAAAAAGTTATAGAGAAATGTGGTGAGATGACATGTAACAACATACCTTAGAAAGCACCATCAAAAGAATTTATCCTTCCTTGCATTTCTCGCTTCTTTTCTTCACTTTGCTCAGAATTTCATTAGATACTCTGTCACCTCAGACACCTATAGATATTCAATATTCTCAAGTGTGATTCAAACTAGAGAGCCTCTATTCTTATTTATACCTCCAAGTAGCTTCCTTAAAAACATCTTCTAGGTCACTTGGCCCAATTCCTTCCTTATTTTAGGTTGGGGTCCACTTCTAATTTCTCCATTAAATCTATTATTGAAATTATTTATTTTATATTCACTTTGAATTATAATACACTAATAATAATTTTATTATTTACCTTTTAAAATCTCTTTCAACCACTTTGATTACTTGGACCTTTTGGGCTTCTAGATGCCTCATGAGAGTTCTCCAACTGTGAAGGTCATAACTTCAAATCGTGAGGAGTTATGTGACATTCTACATACCACCAGAAATGGTACGACATGTACTATCCATATAGAATAGTATTATCTGAAAATATATCATAACTCATACCATTACCCATCAAACAAACTTGGTCCATTACCCAAACCTCTATTCCAACTTCTCATGGCCATAACTTCTAACCATGAGGAGAATTTATGTGACGCTCCACATACCACCGAAATGACATGACAAGCACTATCCATCGAGAATATTTTCCCTATTAAATTCACTTTCCTTCATCTCGATATTCCAATACCAAGCATGGGTTCTCTTACTCCACAAAGCATTCGCGGAAGGCTTTCACCATAAGGGGACCACTTTGGAGTTCACATCCATATTTACTTTATCAACCATGACAAAACAATAACGAAATATATTTATATCAAACAATATTGGGTCCGCTACCCAAACCTTTGTGCTATGGGCTTTCTTCAAGGGGTTGACATCACTGACAACCAACCTTAATAAACAATTCCTACCTTCTATACCAACTATCTTCTTGTCAATGGAAATGATTGAACTAAGGCTTTCCAATGTGTGGACACATTCTTTATAGAGTTATTCTAACTTCTAATCTAGTCCATGATTAACCTTGGGTTTATGTACTTCTGCACTATAATATATTTCCATAATCTTTTCGCTACCATGACTTTCCCAAAGAAATGAAGTTCCTTCAATCCCCATCTACCTTCATCTTCGACACACCAAAATTAAACTACCACGTCCAACCACAAGTCCCTAAAGACCTTGTTCTTGATCCTTTCTAGAATACCTTTTGGAATGTAGGCTAAAGTGTGCGAAAAATTGAAATATCCTCTAGGAGTAAGTTGGCCAATGTCAACCTTCCTCCAATCAATAACTCTTTATTGCGCTAGTTGTTTATTTGAACCTCAATATTTTCAATTAACCATTCCTAATCCTTGTTCTTATAGTCATTACACTTGAGTGGAAACCCCAAATATTTGAAACCATCATTGAATTCAATGTATCTAAATGGGAAAGTATGAAGAACACGTCTCTCCAACTCTACATCCAGACTAGTATAAATGAAATCGTAAAGTTTAGGACCTTTGCCTCCATTCTTGTTGCAGTGATGTAAAAATACATTATTTATTTTAAATTTGTTTCTACCTTGAATACTCCTCCATTTAATGAATAACAAGACATCATCAATAAACAACAAGTGAGAGAGGGTTAAATTTCTTTCCATATTGAATCCTTATATTGCCCCTTGTCTTTTTTCTTCTAGTATGGTCATGTTTAATTTTCAACTATTCTGAGAAACAACAATAGATTGAGGGGGCACCCTTTACTCAAGCCCCTTAATGGGTTGAAAAAATGAATGGATGGACCACTTATTAACACATCAAAGGAGACTAATGACAAACATCCCACTATCCACTTCACCACAGGTAGGCAAAAACCCACATGCAATAATAATAATTTGATATATATCCAATAAACCCCATCACATGCTTAGGATAAATCTGTCTTCATTACAATAGCTGGAGGGATTTTTGGTTTCATAGTATGAATACATTTTTGGAATACCCCTTTTTCATCATGGATTTCTCTACCTACTAAGAATCCAAATTGATCCTTTGATATTACCCTAGAAAAAATCCTTTTGATCCTAACAACCAAGATTTTAGCCAAGATTTTGTACATGCAGTTGGACAATGAAATTGGCTTGAACTCATCAAAATTTTAAGGGTTATCATTTTTGGGGATTATTTTACAAAAAAGTGGTATTGAATGTCCTAGGAACTTTCCCCGAGATTTTGACCTCCTCAATCACCCTTAATAAACCCTCTTCTAATAAATCATAGAATTCTAGATAGAATTCAATTATCCAACCATGTGAGCCAAGACTTTTATCTCTTTTGAAAGAGGAAAGTACAAATTTTAATTCTTCCTTGGAAACCTCTTCCATAAGAATTTGATTCCCTCTCTTTGTTACAAATCTCAGAAAATATGATGGTATTTTCAATATCTTAGCAATGTTAGCTCTGTTGGGATATGTGTAAAGAGTTTGGTGCAAGAAACCCTGTTTCTATCTCATTTTTTTTTACTTGTTTCCAACAACTTTATTCATCTCCCAAATTGTACTAATCCTCTTCTTGTGATTTAAAAAATTATGAAAAAGTTGTGTTTTCATCACCCTTTTCTAGCTAAATGTACCTCTGATTTTAATCTTCAAGTCTACCTCTTTTATCTCTAGAAGCTTTTGCTTTAAATTTTCCAAGTTTTTTATTGTTTCCCTCTCTTCTTATGAGAATATTCCCACTATATTTTTCCCATACATAGACACTAGATTGAGTTCATCCTCTTTTAGCTCCCTTCACAATATTTAAGTGTTTTTAAAGCCTAAGTTGCTACTGCTTTCTTCACCTTTTTTCAGAGCTTTTGAAAATTGGAAGCTAAGATTATTTTCTATCTATCTATAGAATAATTTGTAAGAGGTATGATCCCCCCTACTTAAACCCATGCTCTTATTTTATCAAACTCCTTTAAAATATTATTAGAAACTAGGAACTTGTCTAGTCTCTTAGACACACCAACTTCCCCATCCTATTATTCCTCCATGTGGGCATATTCTTGATAAGTTCCACATCAACTAGGCCAACCTCCTCAAGCTTAAACCTAAAATAATTACCAAGTCGATCATGCCTTCCATTGGCTTCCCATACCTTAGAGCTACTTAAAGTAAAATTTAAATGTCCCCCTACTATGACCTTGTCATGTCTAAGAACTCCTTGTGAAAAGAAATTATCCTAGAATGACTTATTGTCATCATAGGGTCCATAACAGTTTATCACACACATACTTTTCCCTAATTCCTTAAGCACAAAATGTGTACATATACTTGCTACAAGAAAATAGGAATCCAATAAATGAATATTGCTTTTATAGCCCGTTATTAACCCACATGAACTCCCATTCACATATAGAGCTAGGAATTCCCATTCTTTTAATAATTTACATAAGGCATCTATAATCATCTTCTCTTCCCCCATAAATCCTTGTAACATGATAATGTATGGCCTGTTTACTTCCACTAATATAACCAAGGCTATCCTTTTTGAGGGGCTACCCAACTCCCTAGCATTTAGTGATAAGATAATCATGGGTTAACCCTAAAGAGGTTTTGTCCCACTCTAAGGACCCCTTTAAAGATTTTCATTTTCCTTGCTAAATATTTTTAAAGCTTTCTCTTGGGCATGATGAAGGGATGATTTTCTCCTTGGATTATTTGAGTGAGATTCTTGAATACGGTCAAGACCTAAACCACCCTCTATACTATCATCCACCTTTTCACTGTCCATCTTTCTATATCTTAGATAAGGACTTCTTTTGGGTCATAATTTTAAGAGATTGACTCATTGTTTGAGCTATCCCTAGGCCCTCAATTTCTTCTTTTCTTGTTGAAGCATTCACATTTTCCTTCCCTTTGAATAAATTATTATTTTTGTTTTTCTTGTAACCCCAGCTCCCCAACCCCTTTTAACCCCCAAAATAAAAACTAATGCTTTATTTTTCTATAATGGAAGGGTTTGATTTGAGAGGGGTTAATTTACCAATTTTGTCGTTGTGGAGATCTTCATATTGAAAGCATTATATCTCCTCTTCTTATCTTGACATTGTCCTTCCTTGAAGTGCTTTGTCCTAGGATTTCTAGGATATTTTGTAGTATACCTAGGCAGATAATGGGGAGGTAGAAGGGATCATAGTGATAATATGGAGGCCATTCAATGTAAAGTGGACCAGGTCCACTACATTATTAAACAGGAATAAGCAAACAAAGCTGCTTAATACCCTCCCTCTTATGAAAAAAATTTTGGAAAAAAAAAAAAAATAACTAAAAAAAAAAAAAAAAAAAAAAAAAAAAAAAAAAAAAAAAAAAAAAAAAAAAAACTTGTAATAATGTATTATTTATGCATAGTCTAAAAAAATATAAGTGACGGAGAACCTCACCGAAGCATGTGTCAGTTCTCGGGCCGCTCTCGCGGCCCCGCTGACCATAGGTTTTAGCTCCTCTGTCTACGCGATGTAGCACCCGGATTCAAAATTTACCTGAGTAAGGTGTTAGCATTCAAATCAATGTTAGTACCAACCATACCGCAAGCCGCCAGAATTGTAAAGAAATGGCCTCAATCCTCAAAGGTTCTTGCCGGAAGCGTAGACGCAAAGCAAAGATTGAATCGTAGAAAGGCTCATTGATCGTACACTGCCTCCGGCCATCCCCCAAATCGCTGGAGGACCTGACCGAGAATTGGAAGCCTCCACATCAAAGAAGGTTAATAGCTATTTTGTCGAAGGGTTTCTTCGGTGGTTTGTCTCGAATGCCCATGTAAGATAGAGGCTAATATTCGTAATGGTCCTATTTCTTTATGGGGCCTCTCGTGGTGGTCTATATTTAAACAAGTGGCTCATGATTGATCCCACGATAAGATATCCCTTCGCAGCCCGTTTGGGTCGCTCCCACACCTTCCCTCTCTCCACTAGCTGGAACCAGCAACTCCTCCATAATCGGCAATGCCTTGGGAAGTACATGATCAAGCTTCTAAGAAAGGATCGGGCATCATACCAGATTTGGCGCCTTCGGCGGATTTGGGGAAGAAGGATTCCCTGAAGCAATCAATCTTACAGTTGCAGGGTGGACTCACGTTCAGGAGTTGGACTATGAATAGATTCCATTCAAATGCCGACATTTCCACGGTTATGGACACTTCAAGAAAACACTGCAAGAAGAAGGTTGTGGAGCAAGTAGATAATCAAATTGGGGATCAATGGACACTAGTTCAGAGACATGCAAACAATTCAAAAGGTGCAGGCAAAGGAAATGGGGTAATGGGGCTCAAATGCAAGGTAAAGGGGAAAGACAAGGAAGTTGTGTCAAAAGGGATGGAAAGTGAGCAAAACATACAAGCAGATTCAGACCAGGGGAACGAGAAGCAGGCAAAAATCCCTACTTCAACTGAAGAGGGAGGGAATGAAAATCAGAGCGAAGCCAATCAAGGCGTTCTACCAACTGGCTTTCATGCGTAAATGGCAAGGAAAACCTATGGAAGAACTCAGATATCGCCGAAGATGAATCCTTCGAAAGGCCCATCGAAGAAGCCGTGAAGGAAAATCCTGAAGAAAAAGAGGGAGGAGGAGGCAAAAAAATACAAAACCCAAGGAAGTCACCAACACTAGAAATGTCCATCAGAAGGAATACCATAACAAGACCTCCCAAGGGAGGTTCCAACCCCCCCCAGGTAAGCAATGAATTTAGTCTCTTGGAACTAGAGGTCTGGGAACCCCTCCAAAATAGAAGCAAGTATGATTTACCTAAAGAAGCCCTCATTACTCCTCTCATGTCTAAGAGACCAAAATAGAGGGCAAGCCCCTCTAGAGACGGTGGAATAAAAGTTCGAATTGTACTGCAGGCAATATTATCCGAGGCCTCGCAACCATGTGGAACGGTTAAGACTTGTTTCTCCTAAGAAGTACCCATGAAACACAAGATTGGATGATATACATCGAACCGCAAAGATAAGCTGCAAGTTCTCCATCTCCCCGCAATCTTTACCGCCCCTCATATGTATGCCTAAAAACTTAGAATGCCGGAACTCGATTTTTCTAGAAGAGGCCTCCCCAAACAATGTAATAATAGCTGGGGATCTGAACATAGTAATGAAAGCTAAAGAAAAGCGGGGAGGATCCAGGTTAAGAGACCCCATGTTGTCCAAGGTAGAGGAGATCATTCATGCATGGGATCTTCTAGATTTCAATCCCATTCAAGGCTTGTATACATGGTCTAACAACAGGACGGGCCCGGATCATATATCTGCCCGCTTAGACCGCTTTTTGGTGCAAAGCACAATTTTGCTGAACAACAAGATCATAACTACAAAAATTCTGCCCAAATTCACTTCAGACCACAAGCCAATCCAGCTAATTTTAGAAGAAGAAGAAGACCTTGGCCCTATCCCATTTCCTCGCTTCACTCTCGTGGATCGGGGAGAGCGTAGTAAAGGTTTTAGAGACGCTTAAGACACCAATAACTCTCACCGGATCCACCGCCATGGCTGGGAGCAAAGTTGAGAGCCACCAAAAAAGCTCTAAAAAGAATGGGTAAAGAAACCAACCCATTCCCCCACCGAATGCAGAAAAGAGAAAGTCCAGATACTGCAGAATCTTCAAGCGGAAATGGAAGGCAAAGACATCACAGCCGTTAAGACCTCGGTGAAGAAGAAATGGCTCACGCCTCTTTCCAATCTTTTCAAGCCGGGCAAAACTACCGGAGACTCAAATCCGGTCTCTCGGTCAAGGGGACATAAACACTTCCTATTTCCATCGACAATACAGAGCAAGATTATCCAAGAATCATATAGCTGAAATTAAAACCGAAGATGGTCAAGTATGCAAAGGATTTAAGCAAGTAAAAGAAGCAGCCGAGATACACTTCAGGAACCTGTATACAGAAAACACTCAAAGTAATGAGGAGGATGAAGCTGATCTCCTTTCAAACATACCCTCCCTAATCGGTCCAGAAGACAACGAACTTCTCTGCAGATCAGCTTCCGAGGAAGAAATTATCAAAGTAGTCCGGTCTATGGAGGCGCATAGCCCCTCGGGCCGCATCTGGGATGCATAATCCATTGCAATGTCAGCTATGTGCGATAAAGAAGGACCTTCAGAAGATGATTAATGGGTTCTTGAAAAAAGCCAAGGTAGGAGGAGGAACCAAATCCACGCATCTGCTCCCCTAATACCCAAAGAAACTACTGAAAATTTTTGTTGCACGGTCATATCTGCAACCGCCTCCTTACGCGCCCCGTACCGCGATGAAGCTCTCCTGTAAACGCTCATCTCCAAAGACCTGCTGAGGCCGCGGAAGACACATTCCATACCGCGGACGGTCAACTCGCTAATCGTAAAATGAGAAGCGGCGTTTTGGCACCCGGACATACGCTGATGTTCCGCCTTCTCGCGGCTCTCCTCAATTCGTCCAACTAATCAGAGCATGCATAAATAACCCGTGGATCGCTCCTTTAGTAAACGAACGTCCCTCTTCCTTCTTTCAATCTCAGAGTATCCTACAGGGATGTCTCTCTCCTTTCCTCAGATATTCGTCAAGTGTATCGCCCTGAGTCGTAAACTCAATGCAGAGAAACAAAATGGCACTATTCCGGGTCTAAAATCCACAGTCGATGTGGAAGCCATGAACCACGCATTGTTCGCCGACGATTCCTTGCTGCTCGGTGGAGCCTCCACTCGAATTGCGAATTCCTTTAACATAGTTCTCAAATCGTATTGCCAATGTACAGGAGCGCTAATTAATGCAGGGAAAAGCGAAGTGTATTTCTGGAATACTGAGCAGTCGGATATCACACGCATAACAGCCATTCTCGGGTTCAAAGGCCGCGCGAAATGGGAGAGCTTCAAGTACCTGGGATTGCCCATTAGCTCAGGAGTCAATAAAAGATCGCAATGGAATCACATCATTTCAAAAATTAAAACAAGAATAGCAAATGGTATTAACAATAATGGTTGAACAAAGGAAAAGCTAACCTTTGATACCCTTGCTCATACAATGATTCCAATCTACCAAGTAACCTTCATTCTTGGCTCTCGTGTCGCTGACCGAAAGCGTGATTGAAAAGCTTATCCCAGATTTTCCGTGGGCGTGGGAGGTAAGGGTAACGGTGAAAAAAAATTCACCGTAAACCGGAAATCGCCAGGTCCAAGGCGACGAGGGACGCGGTATACAAGGGATCCGTCAATTTATCCTTTGGAGGTAAGATTCTTTGGAATCTAGTTAGTGAGCCCACGCACCCAGTCAGTCTCACCCTGAGTTCCAAATATGGGGTCAACAAAAACTTAAGTAACCTGCAAAAAGACAGCCCAACAAACAGCACACAGATCTGGAAATTGTGATGCAAAAGTAGCAGTTTCTTCAAAAAAATCGGCCTATAGAATGCCTGGAAACAGTAAACGCACGCTCCTATGGTAGGATAGTATCATGGGGAAAGAACCCCTGGAAAAAAATGTAGACATAGCAGAACTCAGAGCCTAGATGGAAAGAGTAGGTGTAAACAACTTATATGATCTCTCAAAATGGGATCAACGTGGTGACTGGATAGGCTGGGACTCCACGGAATCCCGCCTCGACTAGCACTACAACAATCCATGCTTGAAGACTTGCTGGAGGATGCTACCCCCGACAATAGGTATATGAAGGATAGATGGGGATGGGGCAAAAAAGGGGTTTATACCACAGCAGAAGATCATAGAACTCTGCAGATCTCAAAAAACAACAGCCAAACTCCAGCATTTTGGAAAGATGTTTGGGAGCCTTTAGCCATCCCAAAGGTGAACTTCTTCCTGGACCCCCGGTGCATACTAAAATCCCACGCAGACAACCTCGAAAAGAGGAATATAGCTGGACCTCACAGGTGTGTGTTATGCAACAACAATGCTGAAATAGCCCACCATCTTTTCATTGATTGCAAGTTTGCCAAAGAGGTTTGGGACCTTATGCCTCAGGATTTTCAGATTTCAATCCCACCTATGAATTCTGTAGAGGATCTCTTCGCTTCCTGGATGCAGAACTACCCTCACAGAATTCCTCCCAAGTATTTTTGGCGGAAAATTTGGATAGCCATTCCCAAATACGTATGCTGGCAGATTTGGTTGGCAAGAAACCAAAAGATCTTTGAAGAGACGAGCCTCTCCACGCTGCAAGTAATGGTAAAGGCAAAATATTTCCTTTTGGAAGCGGCCCAACATCATAATTGTAAAGAGGATCACCAGCTTCAGCCAGAAGAAAAGCAATGGCTCAGCCCTCTTGTACCAAGGCCGAGTATTAATCTACTTGCTCCTCTTCCAACCATTCTCGAATGGAGAATAAGAGACGAAGATGCATTAAATCGCATCATGGCGCCCAAGAATACGCCCACTATCTTTTATTTGGCTGCCCAAAGGCAACCCAAAGCCAAGCTGGCAATAATAATTCTCAAATGGTATTAGTAAACTCTCTCTGGCTTGGGGTCTAGGAATGAAATCCAACAACCGCTTGAGTCAAGAAGTTAACTAAGCTTTGTCAAATAGCCGCAAAGAGGGTATATCAAAGATATCCAAGTCTTCTTTAACGAGATCGAATAAAAATCTAATCAAAGATTTGCTGTTCAAGTTTCAACAACTTGGACAGATTGAACAGAAGCCTCTTAGGCTTCAACTCATGTAAGTTTTATCATGTACTAAGGAGGTCAAATAGAGAAGCAGATCAGCTGGCGAGCAATGGCAACACTCTTATGAAAGGGATGTTGAGGGTAAACAATGAAAGCTTCTTTCAAATTCCCTGAGAATAGAGGTATCTAACAGAAGGCGAAGCCTAAGTCGCAAGAATGTAAAGGGTCGTTTTCTCCCAAAAGCCCACTTCTCCCATGAAGAAATCAAGTAATTGCTTTCTCGGGCCTAAAGGCAATCCGGCTGGAACGGGCAGGGTCAGCAATGGCCCAGAGGCCGGAAACCGCCCCAGCTCTGGTGCTCAAACCAATAATCGAATACCAGCCTCGCAAGCTTACAGTGTCCTGTGGCACGCAGCCGGGAATTCATTCCCATGAGACTCCATGTCATCGCGCCTCACTGCTATCCCCAGCCCATCTCTCGTGACTCTCCTGGGCCAAGTCTCTGCAGATCTCTTTTAGAAGACTTCTGCAGAAGTCCTCACCCCTGCTCAAAGCGATGGGTTCTCTCACAGCAGGAAACTGCCACGTGGCGACTGGTTCTCAGCTTGGGGTACCATGGAGAAGCAGCACGCCATCAATTCAGGCATGGACTACATCCACCCCTTCTGCAGATTCAGCAAAGTTCTTCGCCAGTGATCTCCCCCATGGGCACGTCAACCCCAGGATGGATGCCGGGACACCGGCCCGCTGGCATTCACCATCAACCTCCACCAGCACACGCCCATGCTCACATGCCACCACTCTGATGGCCTCTCGCCACGGAGAGTACCCCTACTCCATGGGTCCATGCCTCCTCACATTGGACATTGGGTACTGCACCTGGGGCTGGGTAAGACTAGTGTGTGTAATCAATGTCCCTTGGACGAGAGCCCATTTGAGATCCCTCATTCCTCCTGCTGAGCCTCAAAGGCAGCCATGAGTACGGTGTCCACTGCCAGTGCCTAGTAGTTCCCATGCAGTGCTCTTGGCATCAGAGACCCAGAGGAAGTTTTACTCCAAAGTAGCCTCAGAACTGTGGCTCACCACACCAAGGCCAAGCAGTTCTTCACACCCACACACGCCCAAGAAACCCTAAATGGCACACGAATATTCTCCTGAACCCATGGAGTCTTGTAAATCAACATTAGGCGTCATGCATGGACCAAGCAGGTCCCATGCCTGATTAGAATCCCACCCTCCAGGCAACTCCAGCAGGGAAGTATGAGTTCCCAGCCAAGTGATATTCTGAGACCATGCATGGACTGCCCACAAGCATCACCATGGACTGCAAGGATTCCAAAATGGGTCTCTCATCCCAGAGTCTTATGATTCACTTCTCCCACAATGCAGATGATCATGCCATTTCACACAGCTTCACTACCCAGAGCACCCCATACCTGCCCCACAAAGCCATGGAATGAGAACATAACCAAGGATTCACCTGCCCCAAGTCGCCTAGTCTAGTTTGCCCAGTCAGCTGGCCCCAACCCATGATTTACAGCCTCCTATAACTACAACATAGATTAGATTGTCCTGAACTCCCAGTTCTCACCTGCAGGATTGGCTTAAGACATGGCTCCAGAGCCCACTAGCAATGACACAGATTCAGCCTCATTTTAAAATCAGCAATCTGCTTTCAAGGAAAAATATATATATATAAGTGACAAACGCTAATCTATGCTTTTAAAATTTGAAGTAGAATTGGGAAGGTCTAGGTTTTAATAAATATTCACAATATCACAAATGTAAATTAAAGTCTTCAAACCTTTTTAAAATAAAATTAATGAATAAAAGTTGTGCCATACTACTCCTATCCATAACACTTCAAAATATGATTGAGCTAGAACAAAACTTTTAAGTAATAAATCACAATAATAAGATTATTTATTTATACTAATAAATAATATTATATTAAATTTAAGTTCACTTAAAATTAAGATAAAATACTTTTTTAAATGGAGGACAAATGAATTAAAAAATGATATTTCTTACAAAAAGAATGAAGAATGATCACATTAAATAACAAGTACTATCAAATCAATGAAGTAATAAAGTCACAAATGGATTAAAATAACGATATCTCTTACATCAAGAATTGATTAAAATAATAATATCTCTCACATCAAGAATGATCACATTAAAACGACTTAAAGGATGGCTAGGGTGAAGGACCCTTTAGGGATTTTTTTTTTATTTTTAAATAAATATTGTAATATGACAATTTACCTATTAAAACCACATAAAATAGTCATATCACTTTGTTCAACCAATAGAAAAATAATTAAGAATTTAAATCTTACAAAATTAATTTATTTTTAAACATTAAAAATTAATAATACTAAAAAAATTAGAAACTTTAGGTAAATACATGCAACCACAAGTAACCAATTGCAAATGTTGAAAGTTTACCCATAAGCACCAGTAATATACATTTCGTCACAACGATATATAGTAGTTGTGATACGTTAGTGAACATAATAAATGTGAGAGAAGACTTTCCAGAAGCTGTCTCTAGAATTTTATTAGGTGGTATTATATAAGGAAGGGATGAACAATGTAATGAGCATAGTGAAGAACATGGTTATTGTATGAAACAAATATTGTTTGGGAGTGTATTCTCCCACAAGGAATAATATGTGTAGGTTACCCCACCCTGCTGGTTTTATCCTTGCTATCTGTTGATTATTTGCGAATGATTTCCTTCATTTCAATTCCCATTTTCAAATCTATTGTAGAACATAACAATTGAGCCTTATTTATTAAAAGTGTATCTTCATAAATAACAATAATTATCTACTATTACTCGCACTCCATGTACCCCTATATTATTCCCCAGCCACACTACATACCTTTTATTCTTTCTTGACTTCTTTTCACTTTGTCTTATGTTGAACTCCCTTTCCCCATTGTCTTGTGTCCCACTCAACTACAATTTCCCCTCTGAGTTTGTTCCATCTGCTAGCTCCCCCTTTATGAATTTTGTGCCTCCCTTACTTCATCATTCTAACAAGGAGCCTTCCTATGCCAAACCCTCTTTGTAAACCTATAATTGTATTCTTCCACTACATGCACATATGTGTGGCATCTCACGCATCTAAAATGAATTTTTATATAACCAACTATCTTACCTATGGGGTTGAGAACCCATTACTATTTCAATACTGTTAGAAAGCCCTTCCCTCATGTCTACTTCCACAAGAATTTTTGCATCTAATCTCTAGACACTTGTCTTGTAATAATTGTTGACAACAGCCCCGTATGGGGTGACATCTGGACCAAGCGTGCCATCTGGCAGCGATTTAAGCCAGGGCTTAAATGAGGACAACCATCCCCTTAATACTAGTATTACTGATGCAAAATACATAAACGAAATTTACTTGCACCGCAATGGGAGTGACCCCCGAAAGAAATAATGATGCCACTTGACGTGAGCAATTAAAGGTGGTACGGGGATATGTGGGTCGACTATTATTTCTCAGCCTTTAGCCTGGGCTTCCAGGTTCCGAGATCACAGGGTTCACAGCTCCCCGGCGCTCTCGGGCACCACCCCGGTGGGAGAATCGTCGCTGGAATGCTTAATAGTCGGCCTGAAGTATTGAGTGCTCGGCAAAGATGTCGGGAACGGGTGCCACGGCCCCACCGCAGAGCACAAGCTGCTAGGGAGGCCTGAGCGCCCGCCCACACCCTGCATTCCCAGGACAGAGAGCTCGCCACGAGTGCCTGGCTCTTCACCACTGTCGAGAGAATTCACGAAGGGGGCCCTGACACCTGGCCAAATTCAGGAGGATAGTATCGGGAGCGCCTGTACTCTGCCCAGATTTGTCAGAGGACCGCTAGCTTAATCGACACCTATGGAAATGCTTGTTTCACAGTGATAGCTCGGCTGGGGAAGGGAATATGGTCAGATAATCTACTGCAGGCCCCGGTGCATAGCTGAGGAAGAGTTTCCCAGCACATGAGAGCCATGTGGATCAGGGAAAGCGCAGGATCTACTCCAGGCAAAGAAGGATGAAAGAAGCTGAGCTGTGTGGGATGCCCGAGGCAGGCATTACGCAAGCGCCTCTTCCCGCCATGCAGGAGCACTTGTCTCAAAACATTCTGTGCCACATGGTCAATCTGGCACTGCACTTTGTTACGGTCACGCTGATCGTGAGCACTGGGATGTCTACTCTGGACGCCTAACTCGACGTTAGTTCGCTGAGCTACCATCCTACCAGCATTGGAAGACCAACGAAGACGACATGTCACCAACAACCTAGAATTTTCAAGTTTTATGGTTTTGGGTTTTTCCTCACTGCTTTGCCTTGTCCATAGATTTTAGGCACCTCGGGTCTCCGTTTCCTTCTGGCAGACAAAAGCCATTAGGATTATAGTTTGTTTTTGAATGTATCAATGCCGGTTTCCTTAATTCCCAAGATTCTTTTAGACTTTTAATTTAGACTCTTAACCATGTATACCTCACAGCTTTCAACACAGGCTATAGTGCACTCCTTTGTCATGAAAATAATTGTTGACAACTAGCTTTTCCTCAAGTTATTTCCAAATGCTCCTTGAAAATTTTCCTAGCAAACATTCAAGTGGAAGCTCAAGGAGTTTATCCTAAACCATATATCTTGTTATCGACTTTGAATTTGGATCGAAACATGGATGCCATTTCACTAGAGCCAAAATAGATGTTCCTTAGTACCATAATTGCCTAAATATTTTTTCCATGTCCTTCTCAACCCTCAAGATAAACCCTATCCATCCCCTAAGCATCATGTGAAATCTGGGGGAATAACCTAAATAAGGAAATCATTGAACCCTCATCTATTTTAGAGCAAAGTCACAGAACTACCACTTCATAATTACATCTTCTATTAAGGCTAGACCCTAGTACCTATATTATTGTCGAGGTATAATGCCACCCTCCCCTACCACCATCTTCATTGTTTCCTTCCTTTTATTAATGCATTGCCTTGATCAATCCCCCTGATTATTCTCCTTTCTTTCTTTCTATTTTTTTCCACTAATAAAGTTACCAACTTAACAAATAGTCCCCTAGGAGTTATCGCCATAGTGTTATTTTTACTTGTTTTAAAAGTGGTGTTACTGCATAACCCCTTTTTTAAAAGTGGTTGTACCAGACTTGTTTTAAAATCGCTTTGAAATCTAAAATTTCTTGACATTTCAAAGAACCTTGAAATTTTGACCCTCGACCGTAGTGGGGGCATGCTACTATAGCACCCACTCTTTGGGGCTAAAACTATGGCCTAATTGAAACCATGACCTTGATCAATGACACCACTGCAAATAAAACAATCGTAACTGACTCATAATCTAGTAGCTATTACTGATATTGAATTACTAATTAATTTTAATTTTACTAATTTACATTAAAAATAATTTTAAATTTTTTTTTTTTTTCTTTTTTGTAATTTTCTTTTAATATTTTGAAAAAAATCTTATAAATAAAAATAAAAAATGTTTAAGAAAAATAAAAAATTTTAATCAAAAATTTAAAATGAAAGATGAATAAAGTCTCTATTTTTTTTAACAACTCTAAAACTCTAAATTAAATGATAAATTTTAAAAATTAAAACACAATTTTTTTTTTTATTAAAACAAAATTATAATAATTAAATGTAAAATAAATAAATAATTAAAATAGATTTTTATTTTATTTGGTTACACAACAAAAGTCATTAAAAAAAAAACTAAAACTAAAGTACAATAAAAAAATCTTTAAAAATAATAATAATAGTACTTAAAACATTAATTAATTAAAAGTTATAAAAAATTAAAATTAAAATTAAAAATTAAAACAATAAATAATAATAATAAATTAAATTAAATATAACATATAAACTAAATATAAATCATTGTAAAACATATAAATAAAAATTTTAAATAGTTAAAAAAATAGAATGAGTGGGGAGGGGGTGATGCTGAATGCTGGCATGGTCGCTTAAGTGCCTTACACCGGGAGAAGGTGATGTCGATGCTGGCATGTATCGCTATGCTTTACTGAGGGGTGAGGGGGCTTATGCCTAACACAACTCTTCCCATTTGTCTTGGATTTCCAATCCAAGCCAGTGGGAGGGGTGGAAGCCAAACATCACCCCCTCCCCCACTGATCCACCCATCCCCGGATTTTTTAATTATTTTAATTATTTTTTTTTAATGATTTAAAAAAAAAAAAAAAAAATAATTTAATTTTATTATTATTTATGTTTTTAATTTTTAAATTGTATTGTAGTTTGTTGTTGTTTTTTTAATGTTTTTTAATGTTATTTTTTTAATTAAAAAAAAATCTATTGTTTTTTTTGGTGGTGCCAAACATCACCCTCCCCAATCCCCATTTTAATTATTTTAATTCATTATTTTTAATGATTTATATTTAGTTTAGGTTGTGTAATTTGTTCCTACATTTTTTACATTTTTAAAATACTTGTGTTTATATTTTGTTTTAATGTTTTTATTTTAATGTTATTTTTTTTAATTAAAAATCTATTGTTTTTTTTTTTTTTTAATTTTGTGTTTTTAAGTTTTTAATAACAATTTAAAGTTTTAAGGGTTGTTTTTAACTTTTTCCAAACAAAAAAATTAGACTTTATTTTTTCATTTCATTTTAAATTTTTATTAAAATTATTTGATTTTCACTTTTTTATAAAAAAAAAAAACTTTTATTTGTAAAAGATTTTATTTTTTATTTTTTATTACAATTATTTGATTTCTATTATTTTACAAAAATATATATATATATATTTGTAAAGATTTTTTTATTTTGTAATCTAAAAGAAAATAAAAAATTGTTTAGTGTTTCTTTTCCAATTTAATTATTTTTTATGTGTGTTAAAAAAAATAATAATTAGTAAATCAATTATCAAGTAATAATACATTTAGATTTTTTCCTGAGGTGTAGATTAGTTATGATAGCATTGTTGAGGGAAATCCATGTCACGTCATGGTTTGAACCTTACAAACTATGTACTATGCATGGGACCCATGTAAGCCTGGAGGTCATATATAGTCGGAATTGACTCATGTCGCATACAATTATGAGTCAGCCTCGGTTGTTTTATTCCGCTAGATAAAAACATAAATAACACTTTTAGATTTAGGAGTAGATTTTAGTGTTGTATTTGCAGTTGGTGGCGTTGTCAATGTCATGGTTTCAATTAGGTCGTAGTTTTAACTCCAAAAATAAGTGGTGCTATTGGTAGCATCACTTTTGATTCAAGGGTCACTCTTGTTTTTTCATGGTTCAACAGAATGTCAAGGGTTTGATTTCAAAAAAGTTGCAAAATCAACCCCCTAATCAAAAAATAGTGCCACTAGTCAAAAAAGCACCGCAGAAGACCACTTTTTATTTAGGTTGATTTTGGTGTTTTATGATATTTTTGGGCTAGAGTTCTCTCGTTTTGAGGTCACAATACTCATTAAGTTGGTAACTTTGCTTTTCCAATCCTAATCCGCTTAATGCTTCTAAGTCCAATCCTCTTCCTACAAACCTTGACCCTCCATACATGACATCATGATTTGCATCTACCTACAACCCTTCTCTAGTTGGAAAACCTTCCTTAAGATCTGGTATTTTTCATGGAGACTTAACCCTATTCCTTCTCACATATTTCCACTGATCAACGATTACACCACCTTTTACTCCTTCCTCCTCAATTTTGTTTCCCTTGCTTTGAACAATAATCCCCTTGTCTAAAGAATTAGTCGGATATGATAGGCAATTACTAATTTTGACAACAACATGCATCCTTCCATCATAGCCCTTTTGGCATTCACACTTATTATTCTCTAGCCCCATTTCCTTTGAACCTTTCTCCTCAATACCTTAGACTTGTGGCTTAGATGAAAGTGCCTGAATAGAACAAAAACCTCCACACCTTCATATAGATCTGTTGAATAGTCTAGGAGTTGGTCCTCCTCAGTCTCCATTCTCTCTTTTCATCTGTAATTCATATATAATTATTTGTCCCATCACACTTATCTAAACAAATTAAGTAAAATCTCTAATTTCCTATATTTAAAATATCTTATTACTTATACATAACCTAAATAGTTTTCTTTTTTGTTTGTTAATTTGTGCAGACTCAAGTGATTAACCTGCGGGTTTGAGAAACTGTGACTTAGGGGCATCTAAGTCGCCAAAATCACCCTGGGATTGCACCTGTCCTAAGCCACACCGCCAACCTCTTACATGGTTGGATTTTTGTCCCCACAAGTTTCAACCTAAGGACTTTAACATCATGGAGTGCTTTAACAACACACTCTATCACCAACCGTCCTATACCTCGAACAACCTAAATAGTTTTCGTTACATCCAAGTTTTATTTCTAATTTTTATCCTGACCAAAAAAGAGAATCTAATGATCCTAAAAGCTTTCAATCCATTTTCAAAACTTAGAGACATTTAGAATCCACAATCTCCATTATATAACCACCATAAACTCCCACTTATGGAAATCTAATTGTGTTTGTAGCGCTTCATAACCGTGAATTCCCACAAACATCCCTAATATCCCTGCTAACTTTTGGTAACCTTTATAGTATTTTAATGTAACAAAAAATATTATTTTTAGTCAAAATAAATTAATTTATTAAAATATATTATTTATACATATGT
This sequence comes from Picea sitchensis, assembly GCA_010110895.2. Classification (NCBI taxonomy): domain Eukaryota; kingdom Viridiplantae; phylum Streptophyta; class Pinopsida; order Pinales; family Pinaceae; genus Picea; species Picea sitchensis. The sequence continues at coordinate 9,234 of SNQJ01S0019462.1, read as the reverse complement.
TTGCAAGTATAAAAATAGTTAGTAATTAATTGAAATATGTGTTTATCCATTAAGCAAGGAACTACTATAACTATCGTGGCCCATGTTACCCAATTAATATACCCAATATTCGCATATAAGGGAATCGACAACGAATAGATAGTTGCTTGCCGCTTGCAAAAAATGTATTTATCATAACTATATGTTAGTATTATGATAATTGGTTTGTATTATGTTCTTACGACATAGGGGTAGACTTTGATGTCTATTTTAGGATGTATCTACTAAAATTATCATACATAAGTTAGCAGAGAAACAAAGTAGGGAATATTTCACATCGTTGGATATATATAAATTATGTTTATTATGAATAAGAATAATAAGAAAATGAGATAATTGGATATTTTTAAATGATAATTTTTAATGTAATTTTTATGTTTAGGAATTTTAAGTTTAGTATTGTTATGATTAAATTTTTTTTAACTAAGTGAGTTGTTATGATTGTATTTTGTAATTTTCCAATATTTTGTAAACACTATATGTTATAATAAGTAAGACTTAAAAAGTTTCAATGGAAAAAGCTTATGATGTTGGTTGCTATTTCGAATGTGTTCAAATATTTTCTTATCCACCCATGTTTATTATTTCCATATTGAGTGCACGCATCCATTGTTAACCAATGATTTGAGAAAACTTTGTACAATTTTCTCCTAGTCAACATTGTGTTGACGGGTTCAACTTCACCCAAAAAACAGCAAGGGGTGTATTCCCCAAGATAATCGCCTCAACTAGACTATACTAATCGCTTGGATTAAGAGTTTCATCCTCGAATTTGGTCCAATCGCCATTTATTGTTGTTCCTGATTTTCGTGACCGGGTTAATGGGTTCTAGATATCGATGTGAAGTGGGTGGGATCCAATGCGTAGATGTAGATGAAGACTATGTGTATAAAGACACATAATCTATTGTCAATATATGTTAACCTATCCTAGCTAGGAGCACACTAGAGTGACCAGTGAGTTATAATGCAACCAAAACTTTACATAACTTTAATACAATTAGTTGTAACAAAAGAGGAAGATTGGAGATAATCACATACATATGTGTATAATCATATTAGTCTAGATCACAACAACATATATTGTAGTAACTCACAAATCTCAAGGCATTGAAATATCAAAGAAATATCAATAACTACAAAATGATTAAGATTGTATAAGAATTATTCTACAACAAACAAAGCATTCTTACAATCCATAGAAACAACAAATATCTTCACTTGAAGTAGTTCAAAACTCCAATCCATTTATACACATAATTCCTTCTATAACATGATGACCCTAAGGGCTTTCAATATTCATTAACATTGTATAAGTTCTCAAAAAATTTTTAGGTCCATACAATGCTTGAAAAGCCAAAAGTTCTTCTCCAAGGAGCCTTTATTCTATTTTATGCAAAAAACTAGTAACTCCTAGTTGTATTTTCACCCTCTTCTTGAAGAGGTGCTACAAAATTGTTCACCTTCTTTTTCCTCATGACAAGTGGCAGAAAGGAAAATATTTGAAGTAGTTAGAAAGGACGGAAAAAACAATTGTTTGTCCCTTTTCCCATGATTAATTTTGCTTCGAGATGTTGCCTAAACCCAACCTGAGTTATATAACGACTCACTATATTGTAGATAGTTGTTCTGTTTCTTCGATCATGGTGATGTTGTCGTCAATGGGGCTCATATCCTTTTCCAATCTTGTCATGTAAGCTTGTACCATAGTGTGAAGCTTCACCAACTGTAGTAGATGTTGGTCAATGAGATCGGTAGAGACAAAGGTTCCTGCTTCGACAACTGGCTCCTTTGACTCGGTGTCTTGTAACAAGATTCACCAATTGTTTTGTGACCAAATTCTTCCCAAGTTCATCTTACCTTGGGAGCCAATTCATTCCTTATCGCCTTTTGGGAAACTTTGTGAGTCCTTGAATATATCACCAATGCCTTGGTTACTTCTCTATATGCCCTTTTTCGTACTTGTTGGCAATGATCTAATGCATACATGTTTGTATTTCTTATCAGGGGTATTATAAAGCTCCATAGGCTTATCATGATTCTTTTTGTTATCCGTGTATCAATGTGAGCTGGTACCTTCATGGATAATGTTGTATTGTGTCAACTACATCTGTATCCAATTGTTTTGTTCAATAATTGTTGCAGCCACATTTTGGAAGAGGTTTAGATTGGCATACATGTCAATGATAGCACCTTCCAAATCATTTCTCACTTTTCCTGCACTAGCTTTAAAAATGAGAAGACTCCTTTCATATATTCTTACTTGTTGGTTTCTCTTCTAGCTCTCTGATCCTCACCTCCTTCTCTTCGTTCTATTGGAATAGCCTTTGTATATTGTCTATGGTTGTATCCATAAAATGAAAATCATGCCCTAGTTGTTGCCACAAGGTCTTCTATGACATCTCCTATGACAGGGACTTGAGTAGCCACTAAAAAATGGTCTCCTTCTATTGCTAGAACCTTTTTCACTATTTCAGACCATTCTACCGGCTTTTATTAGCTCCATGTGAAACTAATAATGTAGATCCAATATTTTGGTTGACTGAAAAGGTTCCCAAGGCCCGAGACCTAATCCACTACTCTTTTTTTCTGCTCATGTACCTGCGATGAACGTTCCAAGAAAATCCAATTCCATCGGGTGTGTGTCACTCTCTATCATTTTCTCTTTCTTTGTCTTTCTTTCTCTCAACAAAATTTTATCCATTGCTTCTTTCTCTTCTAACTTTGTGGCCATTATTTATGCTTCAACTAGCTCCTTTTCGTTTTTTGCAACAACTTTCCACTTCGGGACTTCATCTTTAGCTTTTCGCTTCATTTTTTGTTATGGCCTTTGCTTTCTCGAATTTCTATTTTGTTTATTTTTAGTTTGTTCCTCCTTCCAAGGCCTTCTCTTTTCTCCTTTTTTTTTTCTATTGGTGCCTCTTCATCCTCTTTTGCGGAACCTGAATGAGTTGAGGCAGAGATAGGGGAATATCGCTCAGCTTCATCCCACTTTGCATCTTTTCTAGCCGAATTCCTCTTGCAGCTTCTTCATATCGTGTACTCCTTACTTTCACTAGGCCCCGCCTCTTGAAAAATTACTTCGCTGTAAGTCCTAGTGACATTTGGATGCACTCTCTCTTCCCGAACCCTGGTGTGTACTCATAATGAGCCTCATGCTATTTAAGTGTTCTTTGACAATGTTATTAGGGTCATGTCTCATGAATCTTTCCTCTCCAAAGTGGTAGGAAAGTTAGACGTCTACTTTTGTTTGGGCTTGTTTGTTGTTTTCAAAGAAATAGTTTCCAATGTAAAGAGGTAGTGGAGGCCAAATTGCTTTCTTTGATCTCAATGATCCTTCCTTCTCGACCCCATGTAAGGATAGTTTGATACACCACTTTGAGTATAAGTTTGTTAGGAACTTAATCGAGGGATTAAAATGAGGTCATTTCTCATTGCACCATATATCCTTATATAGGTATCGTGTTCCATTAAATACCAATCCCATGATCCTTCTTATGACTTCTATGGTCTTGTTTGTCATACAAGGTGGAAAGGTGCAACAATAAATCCATAAAATGGTGCAAGGAAGTGTTTGCAAATTCTTTGATAGTATATTTAGTATTTGTGCTCCCAAAGCACCTTGTAGTAGATGTGGATAGTGGCATCGTATGGAAACCAACTCATCCCATGTTTGGGTACTTGTGAGTGATACACATTATGTCTATAAGATATGAAAACATATGGAAACTAGGGAAGCTACCTGGTTGTGCTTGTGTAACAAGGAAATGACAGCCTTGATATTTTTTAGATAATATGTCTGCCCAGCTGAATGAGACCCCCACATCCGCACATAAATAAATTAGTGGCATATATGATAAGCTGTACCAGACCAATTCCTTTGTACAACCTGCACATCATGGATACCATATATTGGTAGGGTCTTCTTATATCTGTTGTGGGGTATTGACTCTTGGTCCAATATTTGAACTACTTGTCTACTTTATACCATGCAGGGAATAAATCTTTCAGTGTAAGTTCCAACTCGTTGAGGAGTTGACCATTCATTCTTTTGTTCCCAACTTCAATATGGTAACACTTATTTAAATCATCGGGCCATAATGAAGCTATAGGTTCTTTTCTTGCATTAAAGACATATTGACTATTTATGTCTATATTCTTCAAAATCAAAGAAATGGCGTCTGCACAAGGGAAAAATGTTGGATGTGCTACCACTCTGAAAATTATCAATTTTTTTATGTTCCTAAACACTTGGAGATCGTTTGGTTCCTCTGCCTCCAGATAGAAGTTTGATTTATTAAACATATAATATACTTCTCCCATTTTAAGGTTTCTCCATCTTTATCTAGAAGTCCCAACATATCATCATATACGCTCGACACTTTATGTCTCTACTGCCTGCTAGAGCTTCCAGATGGCTTAGCCCTCAGCTTTCTTCATCGCCTTATTTCATGGTGAGATGTCTCGAACTGTAGATATACAAATTTAGAGCATGTTATTTGGAAACAACTAAATGATTGGACAATTATAAGAATTATAGAAATTCTCAAGACATGGCAAGCTGCTCCTCACAAATGTCGGGTTAATAATAGACAATGCTTAGTGAGATTTTTGGGTGAAAATCTTGGGCATCACCGACAAAGGAAATCGGAGCATGAGAAAACAACTTTCTTAATACATATCAGAAGAGTCAATAACAACTCTTATGAGCGTATCGAAGAAGTTAGTAACAACTCCTCCAATCACATCGGAGAAGTTGTTAGTAAATTATCTGATATGTATTCAGAAGGGTTCATCATCGTATTGAGGAACTTGGAGAAATTACCAGGAATCCTTTGATCGTATCGAAGGAGTTGAAAGTAACCCCTCCGACATGCTCGGAGGAGTTGTTTCCATTTTGTTCTCAAAATGTGCGAAGAGATCATTTCTGGTCTTTCCAAGCATATCATAGAAGCAGGCAACTTCTATTTGATATGCCAGAGTTACTTTGAAAGTATCCGGTTTTGAAGTTAGGGTTTTCCACAAACAAAGGGAGCTTATCGAGCAACTACGGCTAGCTTGGAAGAGTAAGAGGGAACCTTAGGGATTTATTATATCAAGGCATTCGTTCCTTAGACAAGTTTTAGGGCCTGCAATGGTTAAGTGCAAGGATAGAAATAAGTCCATCGCAATGAAGGGTGGGGGGGAAGCTCGACTGTTTGTGTATTCTGCATCCAAGAATAGATATATAATATAACATAAATCTAGCGGGAAAGTGAAAGGTGTGTTCAGGGGAGAAGTGACAAAGAACAAGGGTTATCGAGCTAGGGAAAAAGAAAAACTAATGAACAAAGAACTAACCCTATCTTGAAAAAAGGGGAAGAGGTTATGAAACCTTACCTGGATTTAGCCGACACGTGGTGGATATGGATAGGTGAGATTATTGAACGACGTTCATCTCAACGCTCTTATCCTCGATCTTTCATGTTCAATTGCAAATGGTTGGATAACACTAGTCTCAACCCCGTTCTGTTTTATAGCCAAATGGTTACTTATAGAATTTAATGCGTTGGTTGGGGTAGGTTTGATTGGAGGAGTTAAGAGAAAGTTGGTCAATCAATTTAGAAGAGTTAGAATTAACTCCTCTAAACATATTAAAGGATTTAGAAGTAACTCCTCCCATATGATCGAAAGATTTTCCCCAACTCTCTCGGGAGTATCAAGTGGCAGTATTAGAACTAAAGATAGAATTCCTCCCAACTTGTTTGGGAGGATTTTAGCAACCTTCAACTCGTCGAGGAGTTTGAATTCGACTCCTCGAACGTTTCGAGGAGCTTGAAGTAACTCCTTCCGGGAACTGCTCGTAGGAGTTTGAAGTAACTCCTACGAACTATTAGGAGGAGTTGAAAGTAACTTTGTCGATTTAAAATTTGGATTGTAACACCAAGTATTTATGAATTTTGTTTTTCCAAGTGAAACATGAATTACCATAAAAAACTTGATATGAAGAAGGGACTTATGAGGCTTTTTCTTAGGCTAAAAAATAAGGGGGTTCCATTTTTTAGGGAAGTAACATAATCAAAAGAAAAATGGAGGGTTGTGGTGTTGTCACAACACATTGATGGAGGTAAAAACTTCCATATTTTTAGTTGAAACTTATGCTTCATTCCTAAAGATTGGGGAGGCATGCAGATCATTTTGACTCATACACGAGCTTGGGGAGGTTGACACAAAGGGTGATTCGAGTGATGGAAGGTAATGAAGCCTGGAAGGTGCTCCTAAGAATCTGCATATTCTTTGGAGCTCTCTAGACATGAAGTCTTATATGAGGCTAAATCTACAAACTCTTATTGTCATCCTTACCCATGTGAAGGAAAAATGGAATTTTGTTGTTCAAAGTATCTGGAAATCTTGAGAGGCAATCAAATCCCATATCAACTAGAAAGGCCAAGATCTCATATCGCATTTTTGTTGTAATGATTACTCTTTTTAGTGGGGTTCTTGTTCCATTGCATGAAGTAAATATTTTGGCCAAGATTGCTTGCTTCTTAGCCTTGATATCTTAGGTGTACCTAGAGGCCTCCTTGATCCATCGAGGCACTCCAACAAAAAATTTCTTCCTTATTTCCAAATTAGATTTCCTACTGATGCATGAATTTGGTTTTCACAACAATATACTAAATTCATATATAAAATAATTGCATAAAATCTACAATGGAATTAACAATTACTTGCACCAAAAGATTAAGGGCAATCTACATAAAATTCACAACATTCCATAAACATAATTCACATGTACCTCAATTGAACTCATGTAATTAAGTAACATGATACAAATAACAACATTCCTCATAAAAATATATTCATGTACTTATTTGTAACTGAGTCCACCTCCACCATACAGATTACTAAGGAGTGATTCAAGACCAAACTATATGAATCAACTGAGGATTCCAACCCCAAACCAAGCCATGATACCATTAGGGTGAAGAAAGATCTTATGGAGCTCTAATATCATGACTCATACTAGTGGCCTACAATGCACAAGAATTCAAATAAGTAAGAAATCTACCATCAATCCATCAAGAAAATACTTTCAAGTATTTCACCCATCCCTCATTCAGTTTGGATCTTCTTCCCCTCATACAAACACAACACAAAGAAATGTTTTTACCCAAATTACTACTGCAATCCCTTAGAGATTTGTTTTTCCTTTCTCTTCTTTAGGTCCTTAGGAATCCATATTTTCCTTCTCTATCATAGTCTCTCATGAATCCTTCACCTCCAGTGCTCCAATGTAGGCAGGAAGGATTTGATCCATTGAATGTTCTCTAGGAAGATCTCCCTAGAGTGCATGGTAGACCATTGGATCTACTATGGAAAATTCCTAGCATAAGTACAAGGTTGTAGATTTAAAGTTTGCTTCAATTGTTGTGGACATTTTAGACATGGTTATCCCTTAAGAACCTAGTCATTTTCCTTTCTTGATAACAACAATTATCCCTAACTTGTCAAAGCTCTAACTAGCCACAAGATCACATGATTCTCTTCCCTTTTGCAAGGATAACAACCATGGTTTCACATAGATTTCTCCATACCTAGTTAGATGAAAGTCTCCTAGATATGGATGAATAATGAATGAACTCTTTCCCCTCAAGAATTTGCACATTATATACTCCCCCTTACATGGAGATTAAGTGCCTTCCTAAGAAGCGCAGGGAAACATCAAATGATAATTCAAGTCAAAGGTTGATAGGAAATATTTGTAAGGAAGAAGGGCTATAAGGTATTACCAAATGAAAATGTCAAGGAAAATTACCCATGCAACCTTTCCTCCTATCATGGTATCATAACCCCTTTGTTTCTCCTTCAAACAACCTTTTTGGTGGATATTCTATTACTATATTTCCTTTTTATACATGCATTTACATAACTCTCAAGCACACCACGGTAATATCCACACTATACTCTTAGCTCGCCACTTGGACTCACAAGCATTCACTAGTCAAGGATTGGCCTTAGGCTCTACACTAAGAACATTTACATGTTTACAACACAAAGTCATTATAACTCATCCCTCCTAGCTTGACTCCTCGGCCACATAAATGACATCATTGATATCATATATATATATATATATATATATATAATAAGGTTTGAACCTGGGTAATATGCTTTCTAGAAGAGACATTGTTGATCCTGAGATTGATTCTAGGCTCGAAGAATAATGTCATGCATCAAAGATTTAAATGAAATGTTTTATAAGTGCTTTCTTCTACCTTCAGTTTTCTGAGAAATAACTTTAATTGAAATTTATGATAAGATAGTACAGAGGTTTTATCTCGTTATCTGAGTCATAATTTTAATTTCAAATGATGTAGAAATGATTGAAAAAACTGTTAAAATAAAGCAAGGTATCAATTACAGATAAGTCTTACCTTATTTGTAGTAGAAGAAAAATAGAATATGTACCCTTGAAAGAAGATTAAGAATGCAACAATTCACACAGATCACAGGTCTTGTTTTTACTCACACTAAGAACAAAGGAAAAATTGTAACTGAATGGATTTCTGATGTATTAATATCACAGTATATGTGTTACTAAATTGTAATCATTCACTCTTCAAGAACTACAGAAGGAAACTCATAAGATATGGAAACACAGAGAAAACACATAACTCAAACGAAATGAAACTTAGAATCTTTGTTTTCTCTTGTATTAATATTCAATAAGTTCTCTCTTTTACATTAGGCTAGAAGCAACCCCGAATAGATCTAAGATTTATCTATTTATACAAAAATTGTCTCAACTAAAAGTAGTTAGAATTTCCACAATATTTGCTCTAAATATAGAATACAATCTGAATGGAAAACAGAATGCAGATATTGTTGAGTTATGGTTTGATGTGTTGGCGCTTCATATGCTCCTTCATTTTCTCCAATACGCACTTGCTTTCCTCTGTTCATTGAACTGGGTACACATATCCATTAAGGATACCACAAATCTCGAAGGTTCAATGTTCTCATTCAACTCGAAGGAAAACACCTTCTTGTGTACTAGTGGTAGCTTCTCTTGGATCTTCTGTACTGTCTGGGTTGTAATTTGATACTGTAAAGTAGGCTTCACCAACAACTCATTAATATTGAGAAAATCAATCGAATTCATCTGTTGGATGACAGATTGAATATTTTCCTTATTTTTTCTGGAGTTTTCCTT
>SNQJ01S0019461.1:267696-316470 GCA_010110895.2 Picea sitchensis | reverse complement strand
GCAAATTTCAGCGAATGAGTCTCTTCTCCAAAAAATGTTATGTTAAAATGACAAGAGTTTGATCTCTATTTATACTAATCCTATAAAAAGAGTTTGTCCACTTAATTTTAGGGTAAACCACAAAGTAAGGGGTCAACAACCATTACTTTTCCCCTTTACAAGTTAAATTTAAATTTAAAATTAAAAAATGCACAATATAAACCCTAATGTGATGTCATCCTTCTTCTAGGGTGACTTTTTGACACTTTTGGTAAGTCCTTGGACTGAAAAGTGGAAGTCGTTGGGCCTTCTAGGGAATTCCTCTCATTCTATAGGTATTCCTCCTCCAAGCCAAGCCTTCTCCCATCAAAACGTGCCAAGTTTCAAGTAGCAGCAACACCACCACCACAACCCTAGCCCCAGGGTGACATCAACCTCCTCAAAAGTGACATTTTAGCCTCAAGAGAAAATCGTTGGGCTAGAAAAGATATGGGTTAGGTACTCAGAGGTGTCTCCTCAGGCCTCCAAAGGATAAAATCATCATCTGGTGTATGGGCCATGGTATCCAACCTAAGGGCTTCAAGCCCCAAGGAATCCCAAGCTAGGTGTGGTGTTCCAAATATGTCCACCAACTAGGTCTTGCAAAGCCAATGAATGTGCCCTCCAAGGATATCAAGTAAAATGCATCATGATAAGTAAATCAAATCAATAAAAGATCCATCTAAGCATGTACATCCAAACAACCTTATCAAAATAAACAAGTGCTCAAAGACCCTATGTAGTTTTCCAAGTTTGGGTATGGGAGGGTTGATAAAGTGACCTATTGGGTGAATTGTACCTCAAGTTTAGGAGTGTTTTCCAAGTGTACCCCTCTCTAAGACATGTGGAAAAAGTGACATGGATGGGGGCAAGACTCTTGGGCATGGGTTTCATGACATACAAGGGATCATAGTATCTCATTTATGGGTGCCTTTGTAGAGGGTGTGCTGCACCTTCATTTTCAATGCAGCCTTTTTCCAAGCCTATTTATTGCCTTTTTCATTTTTAAAATGTTTCCAAGTTGAATCCAAGTTGGGGCTTCTACCTAAGCATGAAAAATAGTTCCTACTTTGAATCTACCTTCATCACATAATTCTTCCCCAAGTTGAATTTAGGTGTGGAGGTTCTACCTAAGCATGAAAAACAATGCCCGCACATGCTCCACCTTGATTGACATTTCATATTAGTTATTTTTTATGGGGCCCATCAGTTTCTTATGAGAGATATTTCATTGTCCTCGAGATACCTAGGTGAGCATATGGAAGTTTCATGATTGGATTTAATCTTTTTCTAGCTACAAGCCTCTAGGCCTTCAACCCCTTCTTCCCATGAAATGAGGGACAATCCCTTCTTGGGTCAATACACCTAAAAATCCTAAAATGTAAGGAGATGAGGGGATGAAGTGTGGAAAGTGACAAGTATGGTTGGGAATGGAACGATGACTCATCAAGAGGACCTCCCAGTAGAAAACTTACCCATAAGGGTGACCCACTTTCTAGGGCACAATGTCAACCACCAAAGTGAAATAGCGCAAAGAACATAATTTCCAAGTAAATGTTAGATAATCAAAAGCAGGTTTAAATGAAACAAACTTAAATGCATCGAATATTGAAATGACACTCACCATATTACATGGCTTGTACCTCATGGAGAAATACCCAATGTCTTCCAAAAGCCAACTGATGTGGTGGATACCGTTGTGATGAACCTGGACCGATGGTGGTGAGGTGGGTCTTTGTCTGTGCAAGTGAACAATGCTGGTTAAGATATCTCTCGGTACTCCATGTATGCAACCTGAGGGGCTCGAGACATCATCTCCTTACTTATCCCTAGGAATTGGGGACAAGAAGGAAAACATAGTGTTTTTCAAACCAATCCATGCTAATTATACAATCATATAAACCCAATGGTATGATGTTCACATATACCTTTGTGCTGAGTCCATTCATGTCTATTGGAAAATATTTAACTGCTCATTGGTTTTCCTCCTAGCTCCTCTGGTTAACTAAACTAACCAATATTTCTTATGCTTACTCCTTTGCAAGTGAAATATTTCAAAAATGTTAGAGTTTATGTAACTATGGCTAGCACCAAAATCAATTAAAATTTCTATGGGATGGTTATTAATCTTACCTTCCACTTCAATCACGGGGGATTGATATTATGCTTGCTTGTTTTCCAAGGATGCATAAATCCTTGACATGTTTCCTCCCATGTATTCCATTGTTTCAACCTTCGTAATGTTGTGGATAGTCCTTATTCTTTCTCCTTTGTGAGGGAAGTCCTTATATAAGTGATTTCCCTCACATCCCCAACATTGTACATGCTATTGCCTTGGAATTTTCCCAAATGAATCTGTAGTTTTTTTCTCATTTTGGGTTGACCAACCTTGCTGATTTTCTTGGGAGTTGTTCTTGAAGGGTGCTTAAAACATTTCTTCTTTTGATCCTTTTTACTCTTAATCTTGTCATTCGAATCTTTTTGGAAAAGTGGCCTTCCTCTATTCTTCTCATAAAGATGATTTTCTCTCCTTATGGCTTCCTCCAAAGTCTCGGGGTTATCATATTGTATATTATCACTGTAGAGAGCAGAATACCTCAATTTCTAGTTGGGTTTCCTCTTGTATTGGGTTTTCCAGGTTATATATTTTGTTTATTTGTGGATGGTGTGTGAATATTTTATTTTTGTTCTCTATTTCCTTTAGAATCTAATATCTAAAGGAAATTAACTTTCATAGTAAATATTTAAGTATTTTGTTAGATATGTTATGAAGAACTATTCAGTGAAATATCCATGACAATTTACAAATCATATTGGTATCAAAGCAGGTTTGCTTGGGATATTTTTGGAGAGTTGCAGGGATCCATGAATTGGTTTTAGAAGAAAGTTGTAGAACCCAAGCCATGACTGACGAGTTTGTTCATAACAACCCTTGAGATCCATCGGAGAGGAGATTTTTGAGGCTATAATAGAAAGTAACTGACATATATTGAAATATGTCCCTCCTCATGGAAGATCTAGAAAGCAATCTCATAACATTCAAAGAAGTTGGAATCTTGAACTCAGAGATCAGATCAAATGATAAGCTAGGGGATAAAAAAGAACCATAAAAGGAGTTGTGGAAAGAACTCAAGAAAGAGCAGTTGAGTTATAGTACGATAAACCCTTCATTGTATTTATTCAAGATTGAAGCAAAGTGGACATAAATCCATACCAAGGTGAGATCGATCCATTAAAAATGAATCATTGGTTGCAACAACTAGAAGTTTATTTCAACTTCACAACATAGATGAAGAAAAAATAATATATTTTCTAGACTAAATTTAGAGGGCCATGATTTAACCTGGTGGGAAAGCCATATGGAAACACTTAGGCTGGAAGGTAATGCACTAGTAATTAGGTGGGAGGACTTCAAAACCTCCATTAAGTCCAAATTATACCCTACTGGGTATATAGAGGAGCAATGGATTTGGTGGCACAAATTTAGGCATAAGTAAGAGAAAAGTGTACAAGAGTACATCACTAAGTTCAAAAAGATGGCCATCATGTTGGGTATCTCTCCCAAGAGCCCAGATGTACTCCTCAAGTATATGTGGGGTTTACATAGCCATATATGAAAGCAAGTGATGATTTTCAAGCCAAGGACAATGGATGAGACATGTGTACATGCAAAATATTCAGAAAACATAGGCCAGAAGAAAGGGCATCCAAGTGGTTCCAAGTAGAAAGAGCACCAAGATTATTCCAAGGAGGGGAAGAAGAACTAGAAAGGGAGAAAGAATAAGAAGATGACAACCACTTCACTTCAATGATAGAATCCTAGAAACCATTTTAATCATTGAAATATTGATGAGAACAATGAGGAAAATTGTTGGAAACAACATCTAGAGTTGAACCCGAAGAACTGTAAGAAGCCTGCAAAGAAAAAGAATCTTCTAGTCACATATTCGAGCAATCGGGTTGAAAGTAGCTCCAATATGGATGAGAAGATTGTCTGCACATCATTGAAGAAGGAGGTGATTCTGAGTAGCCTTCATCACTAGGAATAGAAGGAGATGACCAGACTCTTCCACATCAAGATCTAGGTCAAGAAGACCAAGACGAGCACCCTACTCAACTTTGGTTCACATGCTAATATCATACCAGTAGATTTGGTCAACAAGATTGAATTGGAGGTTTTCAATCATCCCAACCCATATCCATTGGGATGGGTAAACAAGGATGCAAAGATCAAGGCAATGACATAGTGTAAGATTAAATTTGTTGTTAGTGCTGATTTTATTGATGAAGTAGAATTGGACGTAGTACCCATTTACACATGTGGAGTAGTGTTTGGAAGGGATTACATGTATATGAGGGATGCAATATTCATACGGAGAACCAACCAATACCAACTGATCAACATTGAGAATTTCTACATCATCAATGCATATAAAGGAAAGTCAAATATATCATTGGTAAGTTCCAACCAAGACAAGAAGTTAATTAGTTCCAATAAGAAATATGTTTTACTTTTCTTAAGAGAAAAGCAGATTGAGAATGAGTTGATAAGTGTAAAGGAATCCCTAGAGGGGTGTACTAAAGAGAAGAAAAATGAAATGGATAAGCTCCTACAGGAATACAAAGGAGTGTTCTAGGAGCCTAAAAGGATACCACTAAAGAGGGAAGTGGAGAATGAAATACAATTATTTCCAGATTTTGGCACCCAAAGTTTTGGGAAAAGATTGTGCGCATGCACAAATGAAGTTGTGTATGCCTATTCCAGTTTTGCATGCGCTCAAGCAGCTACGCGATGGGAGATAGGAGGCACATGCTAGATCAAGTTTTGTACTGCACGCTAATTCAAGTTCTCCCAATGCGTGTTGTTCTGATTTTTGTGATGCACGCCAAAAATTAAGAAGACACTACATGTACGTTGAAATCAAGAAAAGAATCTTCGAGAAATGTTCCTAAATGATTTCTTCAAGCAACATGATGGATTTTGGAGTAGTAAGAAGATGAGTTGGAAAGGTAGTTAATATTTCAATGATTCCAAAGAGACTACGTGGAATGCATGCGGGTGACAAAAGCATACAAGACTAGCAGTAAGATGAGCGAGTGGGGAAAAACTTAAAGTGATAGAGCACCAGAGCCAAGAAGAAGATAAAAGGGAGCAACGAAAATAGAAATAAGGTTGTTGATGGTTGTGGGTATTGTTGTTGTTACTCAATTTCCTTTAGCTCACTCTCAGCCTATGTTTTGTAATGTCTCTGGTTGTGTGTCTGGGTCTATAATGTCTGCAGATTTTGAAAGAAAGCACATGGTGCTATGTAATGTAACAATGGGAAAATGTATAAGAGAGAAGGGCTATGTTGCTGTCAATTGATGAGTTTCTTAATATATGTCTATGAATGGTTGAATGAATATAATAAAGATGCAATGATTTTGGTCTTCTGGTGTGTTGATCATATGTTAATCGAATGTATGTGTTATTGTTATATATTGTTAGTTGTTAAGTAGTTTGCAATGAATTGTATGAATGCCAACCCGAATGGATTTATATGTAATTAGTCCTTCATCATCGACACAAGACCATATGACCTCTGTGATTGTCATGGCATCTCGAGTGAGACCTTATTCAACCTTTGGCTGAGGATTGATATGTCGACACCTTGGAGTTTTTGTTGGTCAAGTTTGGATAAATCCTGGGTATTTAACCCCCTAGCGTTAAGAAGGATGCACGTAAGCATAGAATGAGACAAAAAATGGTTCCATTGCTGGGACCTGAAGGTTTTGTATTGAATGATTAAGGAAAATAATGAGGTGGAATCCATCCTGAGAAGAAATTCAAGATTGGTTGACTGCGAAGGAAGATGAGTTTGCTTGGTTGGAAACTCAAGGTCGAAATACAAATGTGAAGCGATGGAAGGACATGCATCTATACACTGATATAAATGAAATTTTATTTACTAAATTTCCCTGTCTATTGTATGAATGGTTAAATTGGCATACTTCTTTGAGGTTGCAAGAACCATTGATCTGGGATCAATTCATGATTGATAGGTTGAAGGCAGTGTATAACAAGTGGAATCGAGCTATTGATTTGTGGTTTTTTTGGGTGAAGGAAGGGTATACAATTGAGTTTGTTGTCGAGTACACTGATTCTTTCAGCGAGGTTGAAAGAAAGTTCATAGAAGGTCCTAGGAAAAGGCTGCTAGAAGAAATGCCACTCTAGACAAATATGTTGTTCATGGAGAAGGGGTTGATGCACATGGAGCCCAAAAAGTAGGTTTAGTAGACTCCCCTAGCACTGGGGGGATGAAAAAATGGGGGGAAAGTGAGAGAGGAGATGGATCCGATGAGAAGGATATAGAAGTTGTTAAAATGAGGTGAGGAGGAGGATGGACCGATAAGAGAAGATGAGAGAGAGAGCCAAAAGATACATAAGAAGAGTTGATTCAAGGAGGAGAGTGGAACAAAGAAGCAGAAGGAAGATCGTAAGGGGTGTTGACATGTTTTACAGGCAACGTATTCTTGTCATTGATGGAAAGTACAACAACGACGATGGATTAAGTACCTGAAGAATGTGCTAGGCGGGCACGAGAAGTATTTTGGGAAGACGTAGCATAGCAAGCTCGATAAGATCAGAAGATATAGTGCAGAGGCTTAAGTACATGAAGAATGTGCCAGGTGGGCACCAAAAATATTTTGGGAAGATGCAACAAAGAAAGCTCGATAAGATCAGAAGAGATAGTGCAGAGGTGCTTGGAAATTGATGGTAAACAGGCTTGGAAGACATCGTAAGTCTAGACACGAGAATCACACAGATGGAGGATAGATATTAGGCGTTAGATCTGAGCGCGGGGATGGACAGTCGTTAGATCTAGGAGAACCTGCACAATCTTTAAAGTGCAAGGTAAAGCGGGCTTACAAAATCCTGAAAGCAGGACGACTGTTCATCTTCGAGCAGGACACGTGGTCACAGATCAACATTTCACTGACTAAGAAGTCAAAGGAAGGAAGTGCTCTATCCTATGAAATTGCGAAATGAAAAACCACGACTTAATCTCCATTTCGGAGTTTCGGATACCAGGAGTTGGAGGTGTCAAGGACACTCACGACAAGAATGATGAAATCACGAAATGCAAAACCACGATTTAATCTAAGTCGTTGATCAAAGGGAGATCATGGACCGTTGATCTGACTCCATTTCGAAGTTTCAGATACCGAGAGTTGGAGGTGTCAAGGACACTCATGACAAGAATGATGAAATCGTGAAATGTGAAACTCCGAAATATCTTCAGATCATTTCGGGGTTCATGAGTTGGAGTGTCGAAACACTTCATCATAGAAATGCCGAAACGCTGAAATGTGAAACGTCGAAATACCTTCAAATCATTTCAGGGTTCGTGACTTGGAGTGTCAAAACACTTCATCACAGAAATGCCGAAACGTCGAAATGCGAAACGCCAAAATACCTTCAGATCATTTCGGGGTTCGTGACTTGGAGTGTCGAAACACTTCATCATATAAATGTCGAAACATTGAAATGCGAAACCGCGACTTAATCTGAGGCGTCGATCAAAGGGATATTGTGGACCGTTGACCAAGCAAGACGAAAGCCCATGAAGGTACGAAATTGTGAAGCACTCTCGTGCTTGGGCCCTGGTCACAGATAGTGGTTACAAGAGAGGAAGAAGCTAGCGGTACTAAACTCCGTTTCGGAGTTTCGGCGATCGCAACATGAAGAGCCGAGACTCTTCATCACATGAGTCCCAAAGTTGCGAAATGCGAAACGCATCTTGATTAGGTCCATGGTCACAACCAGTGGGCATATGGGATAAACACAAGACCCTGCGGATTTAATCCAACGGTGCAGGTGAATTTGAATATGATCGGAGGGCTACTGTTGCACTTCACAGTTAATTATTCAGTTACGATTCAGTTAGCAGAACCGCATCATGGTTCTTAGACAGTTGACGTTTCAGTTGCTGAAGCATTGTTCTAGGGATTTGAGGGGTAACCGAAGAGGTTGTAGACTATAAAAAGAAACACGCAGTGATTGTGTGCGGTTGGTTGTTTTGAATGAAAAATGAGTTGAACTGTAAAGAAGGGAAAATTACAGTATGCGCAGTGTGAGACCAACAATATGCACAGTGTGAGATAAAACTCAGAGATGAGTAACAGATGAGGAATAGATAGAAGCGAGATGCAGTTTTATTTTTGAGACTTGAGTGAGCGAAGCAGAGCAAACGTGGAGTGGCAGTGAACAACTCGATGAGCAGAACCGTGGCACGGTGAAGAGCATGCAGAGGCACTGTGCATGGAGAACGAAGAAGGTGCACATATAGTATAAATACGCATAACAAAGAAGAGATGGAGGTTGTTGTGGAGAGGAATTACACACGGGGAAATAGCATGTTGTGGGTAGGAGATGAAATACACAAAAGAGGCGTAATTCATAGAATCAAAATAAGACGCAGAGCATAAAGCACAACAAAAGCAAAGACATAGATGCATAACTGAGACAATAAAAGAAGGATGAGGTGCACTTGTAGAGAAAAATAGAAGATCAGAAAGCACAAGAAGATGCATACAGAGAGACACTGATACAAGTGAGTAGAGCAACATAGCAGAACAGTGATAAGCTTGGTAAGCCAATGACAACTATTGAATCACTGTAATAAGTTTCAGTAGAAAATATTTATAATTAGGGTGGTAGGGAGGTGCTAGGGATGACTGTTGTCCTCAGAGGTTCAAGTGGGTGCTTAAACACAAGGAGTTGTAGCTTCCATCTGGTTGCAACCAGAAAAGATAGGGTGGCAGGGTGGTGCAAGGGAGAACTGTTGTTCTCTATTATACAGGTTGGTGCCTGTGTGACTGGAAGTTGGTGCTTCCATCCATTCGGTGTTGGAACACTCAGGGAGTTGGTGCTTCCTTCTAGTGGGTGCTAGAGAAACCAGAGAGTTGGTGCTTCCTTCTAGTGGGTGCTAGAGAAACCATAGAGTTGGTGCTCTCAAACAAGTTGGTGCTTGTATAAGTGGAAGTAGGTGCTTCCATCCAGTTGGCGTTGGAAAACTTAGGGAGTTGTTGCTTCCTTCTAGTGGGTGCTAGAGAAACTAGGGAGTTGGTGCTTCCTTCTAGTAGGTGCTAGAGAAAATAGAGAGTTGGTGCTCTCAACAAGTTGTAGCTTTCAAAACAGAGGTTGTAGCCTCACAATGAGTTGGATCTCATAAGTATGATAATGTACATAATGTAAAGATTACTTATCATACCAAGAAGAAGAGGTTTTTACCCTTTATGGGTTTCCTCAAGAAATATCTGTCTCTGCATATTTCATATGTATGACTAATGTCGAATGGTCTATTTCTTATCTGCTTGCATTATTGTGATTGTCATTGAGTGCTCTGTAAAGAGTTTAAAATAAGCATAATTGTTTAAGCACGGTAACAACTAATTCACCCCCCCTCTTAGTTTTCCAACAAGGGGTGTGCAATGAGGGTTCAATCCCATGATGAAGAGGAAGGAGACCACAACAGGGGGAAGTGTGGGAGAGTGTGTTGTGTTAGAGATGAACACATATGAGATGAAAAGGCGTGGCATTGTGAGTGGGGTATCTAGTGGAGATACTAATAGTAGTGGTAGTAGGGGCCTAGAAGACAAAGTCCGAACCCCTTGTATGTTGTAGAATGCCACAACTTCAAAGGAAGATGAGCTACAAAGAAGAGGTGCAAAGGTAAGAGAGGAATATGAAGGACCCCCTAGTGATGTGGGAGAATAGTTAACATTAGTGGATGGCCTTTCACGACTACAGGTAGGAAAATATATGGGTTCCCTCATAATAAATGTTAGAAGAATATGGAGTTACCCTCCCCTTTGAACGACCCCCTTGTGTATTTGTAGCCGATAAGAAAGAACAACAAATAATGAGGTGATTGGAGTAGAAGCAAGAGTAGGAGAAAAAAGAAAATAAGCGATGAGTTAAGAAAAAGATGAAGTCAGTGCTACTTCTTCAAGAAGAGTATTAGTACTAAGGTCTGTGATACCCAACAATTGATTTGAAGGACATAGTTCAAAATTGAGGATGGAAAATCAGGATAGTACCGTGAGGTTACCCGTGTTCCATGGGATGGGTAGAGATGATGCAGAGCAACATTGGTTCACCAATGAGGCAATATGGTCTGTGAAGAGGATCACAGATGAGGTATCCAAGATTATGCAGTTGGAGACCACATTCATGGATAGAGCCCTGAGATGGCATGTGAAGTATAAGGCCACTACATCAATGATAAAAATAAGGTCCCTAACAGATCAAGAGAGATCTTCATAAGGAATTCCAAAATACTAAGTGATAGTATCATTGCATTACAAAGATTAATGAGATTAAGCAAAAACTAGGAGAAACTGTGTGGGATTATGCCCATTGGTTCAATATTTTCTTGGATAGGCCAATATCGAGATCCAGGACATGCAATATAGAGAATTGTTCATTGCAAGGTTGCTTCCCCATATTCTAGTCTCTCTTTCCCAGGAGAAGGTGACTACTCATGTAGAAGTAGTAGATATTGAGATGCACCTGGAGGCTACACCAGGAGGAGGAGAGACATTGAAAATTTTGGTGCAGGTATAGTATTAGATGACCAACCTAGCAATGCAATTGCAAGATATGGAAAAAGAAAAATTTGTGGGCGATCACGTATGGTGCGCAACTTGCAAGTTAGAGGGTCACCATAGAGATGAATGTCCTACACTGGGAAATTATATGGTAATGAGTGCACCAATTCCATTTCCGATTGGACCTCAGAGGAAGTGGTGTTAAATTTGTAGGTAGTGGGGCTATATACCACCCCGCTGCCCAACTTTGGTGAAATGTCAAAAGACACATCATACTCCATTTTGTGAATTCTAGAAGTCCATGGGACACAATGTGAACAATTGTTGGTCACTCCAGTTGATGCAATACCGTACCCATAATGTATTTCGGGTTCAAGAGGAACAAAAGGGTGGTGAACATGGTGGTGCTAAGAGAGGTGGATATCAAGGAGGTCTCAGAGGTGGATATGGATGCGGTCGTAGATGAGGATGTGGAGGAGGGAGAGGTAGTTCCCCCACTTGTTTTAATTTTGGTGATATAGGCGATGTGTCAAGATTCTGTACCAAACCATGTTTTCTCTATGGGTACTGCTATAGCCCTGAGCACATTACAGAGGATTGTTCTGAATTGCTAAAGAAGTGGGAAGAGAAGAAGGGATATTGCAACATGGTGAATATAGAGCCATGCGGGAATAAAAAAAGGACGATGAAGTTGATGTATGGGTGATAACCCGTGGTGGACAAAAGATGCGAATGAAATTTTCACATGGTGAAATATAGGTTCAAAATCCAGAGGGGAAGATAAGAAAGGTGGTGCAACCCCCTCCTAAGTTTGATGCTTCTTAGTAGAAGCAATTTCTGTGCGATGTGTAGAGGGCTATAGAGGAAGAAAGAGTGCGAGAAGAGATGCAAATGTGACATAGAGGTTGCTTGTGGAGGCCCAGATCTTTGAAGAAGTACAATGAGTGAGACAAAGTTCGATGGAAGAGGCTCGCACTTGGAAATAATTGTAGCGCGCCACACATAGGTCTTTAGAGGAATTTCATGTGCACAAGGAAATACAACACACAACATAGAGGTCACTGGCAGAAGCACGCAGACAAGTGGAATTGTGAAGCATTGAAAAAATAGAAATTGAGGAACATCTACATGAGGAGATGAAGTGAACAACACGAGAAGAATCATTGTATGACTTGGGTCGAGAAATAGAAACTGAGGAACACGTATGTGACTTTTTGCGTTACTATTTAAGATTGTTAAGTGATCTTGATGCTGCACTAAAGTTGATGCAGATGTTATAAACCTGCATGGGGGAAGAAGGGATAGATAGAGATATATCAGCCCCCCTACCAGAAATGGATATGTGTCAGGTCAGTAAGCAAAAGTGCATGAGAAGAGACTTCAAGATGATGTCTGAAATTAGTAGTTATGAAATGGATGGGGTCATGTTGGACTTGGGTTCCGACATGAACATCCCGCTGAATGAATCATGGGAATTGATGGGTAAACTGAACTTGGTTTGGCTGCCCATTCAACTACGATTGGAAAATTAGTACATAATCTATCCTATAGGTTGATTGGAGAAAGTCGAAGTGAACACATAGGGGGTGAAGACGAAGGATTATTCTGAAGTGATAGATATCATTGATGATTATGATCCCTACCTTTCCATACTTGGCATTTATTGGGCCTTCGACAACAATGTTGTGTTGAATCTAAAGAAGTGACAAATGTCATTTGAGACCACCACCCTATGTGTGATCGCGCCTTCAGATCCTAATGAATGGTACATGTACAATGAGCCGGTATATGATGATGCATGAATATTTGTTATTGACAATATATATAAGATAATGCAACATAGGGAATATTATGTCAATCCCATGGCAGATGGGGAACTTAGTTGGAGGATCATAAAGTCATATGATATAGATTCAGATGATGCCATGGAGAGGTGCCAGAACAAATTTATGAAGTCTTGACAAGGAGATGTGTGTGTGTTACCACTGAAGTGTGAAAAGAATAATTTGGGACCTACCAGGTCGATGAGATGGATCTAGTGGATGCATTTATTGCATGGATGCAACACATTCACGAACACCACCGGGTTTTCACCCTCAATACAATGTTACTAGGAATACCCATGCAATGGTTGGCTGTGCATCGAGAACATTTTCGAGGATGGGAAGTTGTGGAGGATCCACTAAGAGAAAGGTTTAGTCCAGGGGTGTATATCCATTAGTATATGTGTTCTTGCAAAAGGCATTAGGTAGCCAAGAAGCGACACAGGGTGCAAAGATGATATATGAAGGCCCATTGCATGCTTCCGAGAAAATACTCTATCCCCCCAATTTCTTGATTTTTCAAGTGGAAGGTAAGGGATTTGCATGTGAGAAGGATGGATATGACTACTCCATATGATGTAACAGAAAGAATGTCCACCCATTCAAACCCCCTCAATCCCATTGAGAAAATAGAAAAGCTGTGCAGGAGTAAGGAAGTAGTGCTTAATCAAAAGATTTCGATGGATCTAGATCCATTGAGTCCAGTTCCTCCATGGTGAAAACTGAGTGGTTGGGCATATGTGAAGAAGTGTCACGAGCCTCCAGGGGTCATTGCATCCAATTAACCAGGGGTGAATTCATGGAGGGGTCCGAAGGAATCATGCACAATGCCCTTGAATAATAAGACTCATGCATGTATGGAGACGTCAACATCACAATTAAGTTTGACGACCCACATATTTTCATGCCATAAAAAATGACATATTCATTGTATGATACCTAGGGAATAACTTGTTGAGACAATACCCAATAGTAAATGTTAATATCCTTTGCAATGGTTACAGACATTTGAAAGTAAAAAAAAGGGGTAGACATGCACCATGAATGCAAAAGGCCATGTAGAGGGATAAAGTGGCTCAAAAATATAGAATGCTGATGGGACCATAATGCAAAACACTCTCTCATTTACTTTTGGAGGGATTTTCAGGACAACAAAAGTATGAATGTTCTGGTGGGTCTCAAAGAGAACCATATGGCACTCTGAGTTATTAACGACTTAGTACATGCCCCCACAACTTTACCGCCATACTCACCCGCAAAATTTCCTATCCTCGAGTTAATACTTTCCTAGCCAAGGATATGGATTCGTATTTCTACAAGACAAAGTTCATAACTTCAAACCGATGAAAGAGTAGATCACAAACAAGAAGGAATACAATATACATAGATTAATGCTAGCAAACAAAAAACTCGACAGTAATAGTTTAAATGGATTCATCAAGTAGGATGTAGGCCTGTAATAAATCTAAGACTTCCCAAGATCGACATATACCAGAGCCATCGTTACCTTGAAATGTGAGATTTACAGGATCCTAGATGGGAAAAGTGCAAGATGTTCACTTCGTTGATTATGATGTTAGAGATCCTACAGAATTTTTGTCCCTAGGTTTTCATAATTATGCAAAGGTGGTTCGAAGTGCGGATCATCAAAAACTGGTGCTCCCAAAAAACTGGGCCAAACCTATCTGTTATGCCAACATACTATCCCTGGTCGATTTCCCTCACTTTGGCAATGGGGGCTCGATGACCATCTGCATCTTCTTATTACTTTCCTCCATGGTGGATACCTTTGGCTAAAGGGAAGATATTCAGTCGATGCAACAATGATCTTGAGGGTTATCATCTTACCCATGTAGGGAGAGGAACCCAAAAAAGCACTGACCACTAAATATACATCCCTAAACAATGTGCATGTAAAGTACAAGAGATGTCAAGGAATGCATGGGGTGTAATTTCAAAAATTAATGCACAACCAGTTCGATTTTCTACCCCATTGATCACCTGTAAAATATTGTGAAATTGTACTAAGGATGAGTGTCCACTCAGGGTCATCATCACAACTAAGTGATGTTTAGAAAGTGTCCGTATTTCCTGGGCATGCTATATCCTGACTGAATTCATTGACGACTACTTAGATGCCTAGAGCCTTGGGAAGGTATTTCCCTATTGTTGGATTCTTTTGCTCCTTTCCATGATCCTCTAGAGGGACCCCTCTAGGATTTTAATGAACTATTTGGAGTGGCCATGTATTCACATCTCCCCATTTTCTTCCATTGCATGAAAGCAGGGAACTTTCCGTTCAAGAGTCCCACAAACAAATATTTAAAAAATGGCCCCAACAAATTATCCAGAAAATTGATTCACAAATGCGCATCCCATATAGTATTATCGACATGTATGCTAGCTATCTTATGTTTGAATGTAATTTTCATCACATTTATATCTATCCTAGTGATGACCAGGGGTCTACAATGGAATTTCTTCCTTTCTAATGTTGATTAACTGGGTTGGTTGTCATTGATATCAACCCTTGAAGCAAGTCTGGTGGAAAATTATGGTAGCCCCAACAATATGGTTAAGGGACTCAAGATTGTTTGAGGTATAATGGTATGAAGATCAATGTATTTGTAGGTAATACTATTCTAGATGGATAATACATGTCATGCCATTTCCGATGATATGTGGAATGTCACATAACTCCTCACGGTTAGAGAGTTATGGTCTTGTAGGGTTGTAGAACCCTCTTGAGTTATCTAGAAGCCCCCATAAGGTCAAATAAGTCAAATTATTCTAGAAACCCCTAGAAGAAGTTGACTAGTCAAAGTGGGTGAAACTAGGAGTTAATCACGGTTTAAGTTGTTGCAATAAGAAAATAATTAAAAATAAATTAGTTGCAACTAGAAGTGGAGAGTTTACTATTTGTGGATAAAGTGGTTATAAGTGGACAAATGGTTAGAAGTGGGTTGGCTGTAAAATAAGGAATTTGGGTTAAGTTGGTTAGAAGGTACCCCCTAAAGGAAGATACTTGGAGAGTATAAATAAGAGAGCAAGGGTCTTCTATTAGCACCTATTGAGCACATTGAATATCTATTATTGTGTAAGGTTTATTGTAGGTACTCATTGATACATCTGAAGTTACGCAAGTCTAAGGTAGAAAGAAGGGTTGACAGAGATTTTTTTGAAGTTGCATAAATACTGAAAAAAAACCGTAGTTTTTGAGGTGTACGTGGGATGTAGTGGAAGAAGTCACGTAGATACGCGGGTTGGAAGTATAAAAGGGCGCATACATTTGGAAAATCCATGAAATATTGAGTTTTTGTGGGTGATAGGTTCTCAGAGTCTGAAATCAAGCTTCCAAGAAGGTCTATAGTGATCAGGTACAACATATCTATCTACAGGTTCAAAAGGTATGTCTTATTTTAATGAGTAGTTGGATATTGTTGTCTACATGAGATATGGTTATGGGGGTTTGCGAATTTTTCCTAGAGAGGCTATTGGTTGTATTAAACTTACTGTATAAGTCATATCTACAGAAATACAATGCTGGTATATCTTGTATATATCATTGGTACATATTTTTAGTCTTGAGGCATATCTTTTATTTTGTGCTACATTGTTGAGGGCCTTTGGTTGTGAAGTGGTTGTGAAGTTGTTTGTGAAGTTTGAGGCTACATATTAGTGAGGGTTTGATGTCTAGTCCATGTGAGGATTATTAAACTTGATGATTATTGTATACACATGTATGGAACATGACTAGAGATACATAGATGCACTTGGTAAGGGATGTGTATGACGATGTGTGCATAGGGGAAAAATACGGATTGGACACAATGACATATTATAGGTTGACGTGACAGAGGCAAAAAAGTGTATGAGTTTCATAAAAGGTGAAAACCCTAGATTTCTAAAGGTGTACACAAGCTAAAGTATAGTCATTCTATGTAAATACACAGGCTGTAGTATAGAAATGGTGTGTACATACACAAGCTACAACATATACAGGTCGTGTACCTGTTGATATTTGTTGGACCTACATGATGACTTTTGGTACATGATTGATTACAGGATTTGGGTACAGGTTGGTTACAGGTTGTTGGCACATATTGGTACATGTTTACAATGGTTTATCGCATAGGGACAATGTGGCATTGGTTTCATCATTTGACACTTATTATTTTAGGGCAGTTGGATGAGGCAAGGATAGGTGATTGTAGCCACCTTCTAGTTGTAGCCGGAGAAACCAAGGGGTTGTAGCCTCCTTCTGGTTGGAGCCAGAGAATTAGGGAGTGGAGATTCCTTCAGGTTGGAGCCTTCTTCTAGTTGCAGCTGGAAAACAAAGGAAGTTGGTGCTTCCAATGAATGTAATGCTTAAATACATATAAGAAAAATCATTCCGTGGTTTTCTCCCGCATTGGGTTTCCACGTAAAAATACCGGTGTACTATGTATGTGTATGATTTCTCATTGTTTATGGTTCATTTATTATGCACTTGTTGAATGATAATGGTAAATTGATCATAAAGATAAACTACACTTATATACTGTGGTTAAAAAGGACTAAATATCTCTATTAGTGATTGACCCCCCTCCTTCCAGTTGCAACTAGAAAACAAAGGAATTTGGTGCTTCCAATGAATGTAATTCTTAAACACATATAAGAAAAATCATTCTGTGGTTTTCTCCTGCATTGGGTTTCCACGTAAAAATACTGGTGTACTGTGTATGTGTATGATTTCTCATTGTTCATGGTTCATTTATTATGCACTTGTTGAATGATAAT
Organism: Picea sitchensis; assembly: GCA_010110895.2. NCBI lineage: Eukaryota > Viridiplantae > Streptophyta > Pinopsida > Pinales > Pinaceae > Picea > Picea sitchensis. The sequence continues at coordinate 299,257 of SNQJ01S0019461.1, read as the reverse complement.
GATAAATTGATCATAAAGATAAACTACACTTATATACTGTGGTTAAAAAGGACTAAATTTCTCTATTACCGATTCACCCCCCTTCTTATTAATCCAAAAATTTGGTATCAGAGAAGGTTCCTTCGTGAATCAATTTAACCACTAAAAGGTAGATCATGGAGAGCAACAATATGTATAAAAATGGAATACCACAGTTTGATGGACATAACTATGCATTATGGAGCAAAATGATGAAGACATATATACATGCACATGGATTTGAGGTTTGAAAATTAGTTGTAGATGGATATAAAGAACTTGCCATTCCTCCAACAAATGAAAATGGAAAGAAACCTAGTCTAAATAATTCAAAGGCCAAAAATGCACTCCTGAATGGTTTTGTTGATTCAATATATGTCAAAGTTATGCATTGCAACTTAGCAAATGAGATTTGGGACAAAATTCAGAATGTTTATGAAGGAGACACAAAAGTAAAGGCAACAAAGCTTCAAACTTACAGACGTCAATTTGAACAACTAAAGATGAAAGAAGATGAAATATTGCAACATACTTTTTACGAGTTAATGAAACAGTGAATGCAATCAGAGGTTTGGGAGAAGAAGTTAACGAGTCTATAATTGTTCAAAAAGTGCTAAGATATCTTCCAATGAGATTTGATCCTAATATCTCAACACTAAAAGAAAGAACAAATCTGGACTTGATAAGCATGGATGAGATACATGGAAGATACAAATCCTATGAAATGAGAACCGAATAGGAGAATCCAGTCACAAAAGAAGCAACATTCAAAGCATCTAGTAAGTTGAAGCAAAAGGGAAAGAAAAGGGTAAAGTCAGATAGTAACAATAGTGACAAATCACAAGACGATGAAGAGGTAGTCAACTTCGTCAGAAGGCTGAAAAAGGGAATTGGCGACAAAAACATAGGTAAGCTTCCATTGATTTGTTTTAATATTGATGGTATTGGTCATTTCACTAACAAATGTCCCCATAAGAAAAATAAAAGAAATAAAGAAGATGATTCAAGTAGTAAACAAATGTACAAAGGAAAAAGAACCAAAAATAATTTTTTCAAGAAACACTTTTGCACAAAAGACAACAACACCTCATTAGACGAAGATGAAGACATTGAAAGCGAGACATAAAGGGTTCTATTCATGGAAATAGAAAATTCCAGTGAAGAAGGCACCAAAGAAGAATATGAAGAGGCAAAATTTGACTAGAGAGAAGAACTGTTGAGTGTTATAGAAGTTATAAAAAGAGAAAAGAAGAAAAAAAAGTCACTGTAGGCAGAACTAAAAAGAAAAGAGGAAACTCAAAATTCCTACTCTGAAGAACTAGATCAGATGATCACTAAATTAAAAATTCAAGTTGAAGAAGACAAAAGAATTGAATAATCACTCAAAGAACGGTTAGAAGAAAGAGACAAGATCATTGGAAATTTGGAAGCAGAGATTGTCACATTGAGAAAAGATCTTCAAAAGAAAAACATATAGAAAACCTCAATTTTTTTAAATGATATTATTAGTAGTCAAAGGAAAAATAATGACAAGTCTGAACTTGTATACAATCAGACAGAAAATGGATCAAGCTCCAAAACAAAATATCAAGAAACAAAACCAAGAATCTATGCGGAGACAGTCAGACGAGACAAGAAGTTTTACCGGGAATACCAAAGAGACACTCCTCCATCCAGAAGATTCAGATTTCAAAATCATCGATAGTCAGAAACAAGAAGGCCTCAAGAAGAAGAAGGATTTAGAAGAGTGACTCCTTTCAGAGTATCTTCAACTCCCAGGTATCAAAATATCTTCTTTTGTTTATGTTATTCATGTAACGATTTTGGACATAAATCTGTAAATTGTAGAGCAAATAGAAGAAATAGAAACAACTTTGAAAATCATGCACAAAATGGTTACCCAAGAAGGCCTAGTGAAACATATAGAATACGATACACCATATTTGAATTCTCGAGCATTGAAGAGGAATGATATAAGTGCAACAAATTTGGACACATGACCAAAGATTGTAGAATGAGAATTCCTCCAAGAGAATCACAACAGAATAACAACAGTCATAGACATGAACCTCAACAAAGAATATGGATAAGAAAGCATAATCGATATTAAAATGAAGAATGTACACTCGCTCTACAAGCTAAACACAAGAAACATGGTTGGTATGTTGATATTGGCTACTCAAAGAACATGATAGGTGATGAGGATAGGTTTCTGACCTTGAGAAAGGAAAGAGATGGATCAGTCTCCTTTGGAAATGATGACTCAGCGAGAATCATTGGAAGAGGCACAGTCAGAATTGGAAACAAGGATGCCAAGGAAGAAAATGTTATACTAGTGGAAGATATGAAATATAATATTCTAAGTGTAATTCAAATGTGTGACCAAGGTCACAGACTTTTGTTTGATTAAGAGAAGTGAGGGATAAAAAAATAAATTTTAGGTAGATTGGTTGCAACGGATGTAAGAACTTCAAGCAACACATGTGTATTAAGTGAAATTGGAAATGAAAAATGTTGTCTAGGAAAGGAAAATGAATTTTGTCTATGGCATAGAAGAATGGGTTACATAAACTTTGATAACCTTATCAAAGTTAGCAAAAAGGAAGCAGTTAGAGAAATTCCCCAGATCACGAAGCCAACCAACACATTATGCAAGCATTGTCAACAAGGAAAGCAAACAAAGACAAAGTTCAAATGAAAGGAATACTCCACAACAAGACCGATGGAAATTGTGCATATTGATCTAGCTAGACCAACTAGAAAAAATGGATTAAAAGGAGAGCAATACTGTATGTTATTAGTTGATGATTATACAAGGATGACTGAAGTTTGTTTTCTCAGGAAGAAGTCAGAAGAATTCAAGAACTTCAAGGTATAGAAGGAAACTGTTGAAAATGAAATGAATTCAAAAATCAAATGTTTGAGATCTGATAAAGGAGGAGAGTTTACTTCAAAGGAATTTATGGATTTTTGTAGCAAGCATGGAATAAAAATGAAATTCTCCTTTGTTAGGACACCTCAACAAAATGGAGTTGTCGAAAGGAAGAACATGACAGTACAAAAAATGGATCGAACTATGTTAATGGATTCAAAGTTGACATATGTCTTTTGGGCACATGCAGTGCATACAACAATTCATAGTCAAAACAAAGTAATTCTAAGAAACAATAGTGATAAAACTCCCTACGAGGTATGGAAAGGAAGACCAATGAATGTGAAGCACTTTATAGTTTTTGGAAGAAAATGTTACATCAAGAGAGAATATGGAAGAATGGAAAAGTTTGATTCTCGTGTGGACAAGGGCATACTTGTTGGGTAATCAAGCACAAGGAAAGCATACAAATGTTTCAATCTGAGACTCAACAAAGTTTTAGAAAGCATCAATGTGATGGTTGATGAGACAGGTGGACGGAAAATCAAGGAAGAAGAAAAGGAGTCAATGGAATAGGTTCATGAAGAAGAAGCAAAGGAATAAGAAGTAGCAGAAGGGGAAGATGAAGAAGAGGAGTTAGAAGCAGAAGAGAAAGAACAACAAGATATTCAAGTACCTCCAAAGACACCTAGCAAAACAATATATAAGAATCATCGATCAGATCATATTATTGGGAACAAAGATGCAAGAGTTGAGACTAGAAGAAGAATTCATTCACCAGGACAACTGCACCTAGCACTCTTATCTTAGATTGAGCCAGGAAGCTTTGAAGAAGCAAAAAAGGATGAATTATGGATAAAAGCCATGGATAAAGAGGTGGATAATATAGAGAAGAATGGCACTTAGGAATTGGTTCCGAGGCCAAGGTTCACGAATGTGATCGACACAAGGTGGGTCTTTAGAAATATTTTGAATGAAGACGGACATGTTATTGGGAACAAAGCTAGATTAGTATGTAAATGATACACACAGGTTGACGGTATTGACTTTGAAGATACGTTTTCTCCAATTTCCAGAATGGAAGAAATCATATTGATCCTAGCTTATGCATGCTCGAAGAATATCAAAGTATATCAGATGGACGTGAAATCGACCTTTTTGAATGGTGATCTAGAAGAAGATGTCTATATTGAGCAACCAAAAGGATTTTGGTGGTCAAAGAATGAATATTATGTTTGCAGGTTGAACAAGGCCTTGTATGGTCTAAAACAAGCCCCTAGAGCATGGTATTCCAGATTGGACAAACATCTACAAAAACAAGGGTTCAGGAAAGGAAATGCAGACAAAAACCTCTACATCAAGGTAAATCAAGATAGTATTTTGTTAATTGAGGTTTATGTCTATTATATTATTTTTGGAAGTGATGATGACAGGATGAGTCATAATTTTTCAAAGGATATGCAAAATGAATTTGAAATTTCATTACTTGGAGAACTATCCTTCTTTTTGGGTTTTCAGATATGTCAAAGCAACCAAGGCATTTTTATTTCTCAAACCAAGTATATCAGAGAAATGCTAAAGAGGTTCATAATGGAAGATTGTAAACCAGTCAATACTCCTATGCAAACCATTTGTAAGCTAATTAAATATGTTGATTCAAACTCTACAGATCATAGGTAGTACAAGTCAATAATTGAAAACTTACTTTATGTGACATCATCCAAACTAGATGTAATGGCCATTAGACAAGTGGCACAATTTCAAAAAACACTAAAGGAATCACATGTTATAGAAATAAAGAGGATATTCATATATCTCAAGGGTACATAAGAATTTGGATTATGGTATCCAAAAGGACATGATCTATCACTTATTGACTACACAGATGTAGATTGGGAAACTTGTATTGATGACAAAAGAAGTACAAGTGGAGAAGAATTCTACTTGGGTGAGTGTTTGGCATCTTGGATAAGCAAGAAAAAATCATCAGTATCATTGTATACAACCGAAGTAGAGTACACTGCAGCAACAACATGTTGTACATAGGTTTTATGGATGATAACAACTTTGACAGATATACATGTTGAGTATGATGAGCCCATTCCAATATATTGTGATAATACAAACACCTTCAATATCTCCAAGAATCCAATGATGCACTCTAAAAGGAAGCACATTCCAATCAAGTATCATTTTCTATATGAACAAGTTGCAAATAAGAACATTCAATTTGAGTATGTGGCACCAAAGAACATATTGCAAACATATTTACAAAACCTCTTCCAAGCGAATCCTTTGAGCATCTTCGTCAGAAACTTGGCACAGTTTATTCCCCATAATGACATTTGAATTCTATTGTTATATGTCTTAAATTTACACGATGAAGCACCATAAAAATGATAGTTCAGTTTGGGGGAACAGTTTCAGGAAGAGTTTAGTCAGGGGGAGTAACCCCAAGGACAATTCAGTTAGGGGGAGCAACCCCAATGGGAAGATACCTTTTCCATTGATGTCAAAGGGGGAGAGTTTTCTCAGATAAAAGGATAGAGAGTTAGATGCTTGGAGAGAGATCACAGAGGCATGTTTCCAGGGGGAGCGATGGTCACAAGGGGAGCATGAGCGATATGACTTCAGTGTTGCATCAGAGTGTTGCCATCAATGCCAAATGGGGAGATTGTTGATTAGTTGGGTTGGTTTTCATTGATGTCAACCCTTGAAGCAAGTACAATTGTAAATTATGGTAGCCCCAATAGTATCGTTAAGGGAATCAATATTGTTTGAGGTATAATGGTATGAAGATCAATGTATTTGTAGGTAAGACTATTCTAGATGGATAGTACATGTCATGCCATTTCCGATGATATGTGGAATGCCACATAACTCCTCCCGATTAGAGAGTTATGGTCTTCTGAAGTTGGAGAACCCTCTTGAGTTATCTAGAAGCCTCCAAAAGGTCAAATAAGTCAAATTGTTCTAGAAACCCCTAGAAGAAGTTGACTAGTCAAAGTGGATGAAACTAGGAGTTAGTCATGGGTTAAGTTGTTGAAACTAGAAGTGGAGAGTTTACTATTTGTAGATAAAGTGGTTATAAGTGGACAAGTGATTAGAAGTGGGTTAGCCCTAAAATAAGGAAGTTGGGTTAAGTTGGTTAGAAGGTAACCCCTAGAGGAAGCTACTTGGAGAGTATAAATAAGAGAGAAAGGGTCTCCTATTAGCACCTATTGAGCACATTGAATATCTATTATTGTGTAAGGTTTATTGCAGGTACTCATTGATACATATGAAGTTACGCAAGTCTGAGGTATTAATAAGGGTTGACGACGAAAGTTTCGGAGTTGCAAAAATACTAAAAAAAACCCTAGTTTTTGAGGTGTACATGGGATGCAGTGGAAGAAGTTGTGTACATACGTGGGATGACAGTATAAAATGGTGTGTATAGTTGGAAAATCCATGAAATCTTGAGTTGCTAAGGGTGCCAGGTTCTCAGAGTATGAAAGCAAGCTCTTAGTAAGGTATATAGTGATCATGTACAACAAATCTATCTATAGGTTCAAAAGGTATGTCTTATTTTCATGAGTAGTTGGATATTGTTGTCTACATAAGATATGGTTATGGGGGTTTGAGGATTTTCCCTAGAGAGGCTATTGGTTGTATGACACTTACTGTATAAGTCATATCTACAGAAATATAATGATGGTATATCTTGTATTTATCATTGGTACATCTTGTTAGTGTTGAGGCATATCTTGTATTTTGCGATACATGGTTGAGGGCCTTTGGTTATGAAGTGGTTGTGAAGTTGTTTGTGAAGTTTGAGGCTGCATATTAGTGAGGGTTTGATGTCTAGTCCATGTGAGGTTTATTACACTTGATCATTATTGTATACACATGTATGGAACATGAATAGAGAGACATAGATGCACTTGGTTAAGGGATATGTATGATGATGTGTTCATAGGGCACACCTACAGATTGGACACAGTGACATGTTACAAGTTGATGTGACAGAGACAACAAAGTGTCTGAGTTTCAGAAAAGGTGAAAACTCTATCTTTCTGAAGGTGTACTCAGGATACAATATAGATAGGCCGTGTACAGACGTAGGCTGCAGTATAGACAGGGCACATACATACACGATATGCAACATATACAAGTCATGTACCTGTTGGTATTTGTTGGTACATGCTGACTTCTGGTACATGATTGATTACATGGTTTTGGTACAGGTTGGTTACATGATAGTTTAGTTTGGGGGAGCAGTTTTAGGAAGAGTTTATTCAGGGGGAGTAGCCCCAAGGACAATTCAGTTAGGGGGAGAAACCCCGATGGGAAGATACCTTTTCCATTGATGTCAAAGGGGGAGAGTTTTCTCAGATAAAAGGATAGAGAGTTAGATGTTTGGAGAGAGATCACAAAGGCATGTTTCCAGGGGGAGAGATGGTCACAGTGGGAGCATGAGCGATATGACTTCAGTGTTGCATCATAGTTTTGCCATCAATGCCAAATGGGGAGATTTTTGATTAATTGGGTTGGTTTTCATTGGTGTCAACCCTTGAAGCAAGTACTGTAGTAAATTTTGGTAGCCCCAATAGTATCGTTAAGGGACTCAATATTGTTTGAGGTATAACGGTATGAAGATTAGTATATTTGTAGGTAAGACTATTCTAGATGGATAGTACATGTCATGCCATTTCTGATGATATGTGGAACGCCACATAAATCCTTGCGGTTAGAGAGTTATGGTCTTGTGAAGTTGGATAACCCGCTTGAGTTATCTAGAAGCCCCCAAAAGGTCAAAGAAGTCAAATTATTCTAGAAGCCCCTAGAAGAATTTGACTAGTCAAAGTGGATGAAACTAGGAGTTAGTCATGGGTTAAGTTGTTGCAATAAGAAAATATTTAAAAATAAATTAGTTGCAACTAGAGTGTAGAGTTTACTATTTTTGGATAAAGTGGTTATAAGTGGATAAGTGGTTAGAAGTGGGTTAGCCCTAAAAGAAGGAAGTTGGGTTAAGTTGGTTAGAAGGTAACCCCTAGAGGAAGCTACTTGGAGAGTATAAATAAGAGAGAAAGGGTCTCCTATTAGGACCTATTGAGCACATTGAATATCTATTATTGTGTAAGGTTTATTGCAGGTACTCATTGATACATATTAAGTTACAAAAGTTTGAGTATTAATAAGGGTTGATGGTGAAAGTTTCGGAGTTACAAAAATACTAAAAAAACCCCTAGTTTTTGAGGTGTACACGTGATGCAGTGTAAGAAGTTGCATACATACGTGGGATGACAATATAAAATGCCATATATAGTTGGAAAATCCATGAAATCTTGAGTTGCTGAGGGTGCCAGGATCTTAGAGTCTGAAAGCAAGCTCCCAGTAAGGTATATAGTGATTAGGTACAAAAAATATATCTACAGGTTCAAAAGGTATGTCTTATTTTCATGAGTAGTTGGATATTGTTGTCTACATAAGATATGGTTATGGGCGTTTGAGGATTTTCCCTAGAGAGGCTATTGGTTGTATGACACTTACTGTATAAGTCATATCTATAGAAATATAATGATGGTATATCTTGTATTTATCATTGGTACATCTTGTTAGTGTTGAGGCATATCTTGTATTTTGTGATACATGGTTGAGGGCCTTTGGTTGTGAAGTTGTTTGTGAAGTTTGAGGCTGCATATTAGTGAGGGTTTGATGTCTAGTCCATGTGAGGTTTATTACACTTGATCATTATTGTATACACATGTATGGAACATGAATAGAGATACATAAATGCACTTGTTTAAGGGATATGTATGATGATGTGTGCATAGGGAGCAACTACAGATTGGACACAATGACAAGTTACAGGTTGATGTGACAGAGGCAACAAAGTATCCAAGTTTCAGAAAAGGTGAAAACCCTATCTTTCTGAAGGTGTACTCAGGATACAATATAGATAGGCCATATACAGACATAGGCTGTAGTATAGACAGGGCACGTACATAATCGATATACAACATATACAAGTCGTGTACCTATTGGTATTTGTTGGTACATGCTGACTTCTGGTACATGATTGATTACATGCTTTTGGTACAGGTTGGTTACATGTTGTTGGTACAGATTGGTACATGTTTATAGTGGTATATATCATAGGGACAATGTGGCAGTGGTTTCATCATTTGATAGTTATATTTCAGGGCAGTTGGATGGGGCAAGGATAGGTGGTTGTAGACACCTTTCGGTTGTAGTCGGAGAACTCGGGGGGTTGTAGCCTCCTTCTAGTTGGAGCCAAAGAATTAGGGAGTTGGAGCTTAGTTCAGGTTGGAGCTTGATAAACTAGGGGGTTAGAGCCTCCTTCTAGTTGTAGCTGGAAAACAAAGGAAGTTGGTGGTTCCAATGAATTTATTTCTTAAATAAATATAAGAAAAATAATTCCATGGTTTTCTCCCGCCTTGGGTTTCCACATAAAAATACTGGTGTATTGTGTATGTGTATGATTTCTCATTGTTCATGGTTCATTTATTCTGCACTTGTTTATCTATAATGGTAAATTGATCATAAAGATAAACTACACTTATATACTATGGTTAACAAGGACTAAATTGATCTATTACTGATTCAACCCCCCTCTCAGTAATCCAACATCTACATCATGGAAGAGGACATTCAACAGGGGGTGGCTGAGTGGCCAACCAAAGAACAGATTGCAAACATCTTTACAAAGCCTCTTCCAAGGGAATCCTTTGAGTATCTTCGTCAGAAACTTGGCATAGTGTCTTCCCCACAATACATTTTGAATTCTATTGTTATATGTCTTAAATTTACACGAGGAAGCACCATAAAAATGATAGTTCAGTTTGGGGGAGCAGTTTCAGGAAGAGTTTAGTCAGGGGGAGTATCCCCAAGGACAATTGTGTTAGGGGGAGCAACCCCGATGGGAATATACCTTTGCCATTGATGTCAAAGGGGGGGAGTTTTCTCAGATAAAAGGATAGAGAGTTATATGCTTGGAGAGAGATCACAGAGGCATGTTTTCAGGGGGAGCGATGGTCACAGGGGGAGCATGAGTGACATGAATTCAGTGTTGCATCAACATGTTTCCATCAATGCCAAATGGGGAGATTGTTGATTAATTGGGTTGGTTTTCATTGATGTCAAACCTTGAAGCAAGTACGATAGTAAATTCTGGTAGCCCCAATAGTATTGTTAAGGGACTCATGATTGTTTGAGGTAGAAAGGTATGAAGATCAGTGTATTTTTAGGTAAGACTATTCTAGATGGATAGTACATGTCATGCCATTTCCGATGATATGTGGAACGTCACATAACTCCTCACGATTAGAGAGTTATGGTCTTGTGAAGTTGGAGAACCCTCTTGAGTTATCTAGAAGCCCCCAAAAGGTCAAAAAAGTCAAATTATTCTAGAAACCCATAGAAGAAGTTGACTAGTCAAAGTGGATGAAACTAGGAGTTAGTCATGGGTTAAGTTGTTGCAATAAGAAAATAATTAAAAATAAATTATTTGCAACTAGAAGTGGAGAGTTTACTATTTGTGGATAAAGTGGTTATAAGTGGACACGTGGTTAGAAGTGGGTTAGCCCTAAAATAAGGAAGTTGGGTTAAGTTGGTTAGAAGGTAACCCCTAGAGGAAGCTACTTGGAGAGTATAAATAAGAGAGAAAAGGTCTCCTATTAGAACCTATTGAGCACATTGAATATCTATTATTGTGTAAGGTTTATTGCAGGTACTCATTGATACATATGAAGTTATGCAAGTCTGAGGTATTAATAAGTGTTGACGACGAAAATTTCAGAGTTGCAAAAATACTAAAAAAACCCCTAGTTTTTGAGGTGTAGATGGGATGCAGTGGAAGAAGTTGCGTACATACGTGGGATGACTATATAAAATGGCATGCACAGTTGGAAAATCCATGAAATCTTGAGTTCCTGAGGGTGACAGGTTCTCAGAGTCTGAAAGCAAGCTCTTAGTAAGGTATATAGTGATAAGGTACAACAAATCTATCTACAGTTTCAAAAGGTATGTCTTATTTTCATGAGTAGTTGGATATTGTTGTCTACATAAGATATGGTTATGGGGGTTTGAGGATTTTCCCTAAAGAGTCTATTGGTTGTATGACACTTACTGTATAAGTCAGATCTACATAAATATAATGATGGTATATCTTGTATTTATCATTGGTACATCATGTTAGTGTTGAGGCATATCTTGTATTTTGTGATACATGGTTGAGGGCCTTTGGTTGTGAAGTGGTTGTGAATTTGTTTGTGAAGTTTGAGGCTGCATATCAGTGAGGGTTTGATTTCTAGTCCATGTGAGGTTTATTACACTTGATCATTATTGTATACACATGTATGGAACATGAATAGAGAGACATAGATGCACTTGGTTAAGGGATATGTATGATGATGTGTGCATAGGGCACAACTACAGATTGGACACAATGATAGGTTACAGGTTGATGTGACAGAGGCAACAAAGTGTCTGAGTTTCAGAAAAGGTGAAAACCCTATCTTTCTGAAGGTGTACTCAAGATACAATATATATAGGTCGTGTATAGACGTAGGCTGCAGTATAGATAGGGCACATACATACATGATATACAACATATACAAGTCATGTACATGTTGGTATTTTTTGGTACATGCTGACTTCTGGTACATGATTGATTACATGCTTTTGGTACAGGTTGGTTACATGTTGTTGGTACAGATTGGTACATGTTTATAGTGGTATATCTCATAGGGAAAATGTGGTAGTGGTTTCATCATTTGACACTTATATTTCAGGGCGGTTGGATGGGGCAAGGATAGGTGGTTGTAGATACCTTTCGGTTGTAGCCGAAGAACCCAGGGGGTTGTAGCCTCCTTCTAGTTGGAGCCAAATAATTAGGGAGTTGGAGATTACTTTAGGTTGGAGATTGATAAACTAGGGGGTTAGAGCCTCCTTCCAGTTGTAGCTAGAAAACAAAGGAAGTTGGTGCTTACAATGAATTTATTTCTTAAATAAATATAAGAAAAATAATTCCATGGTTTTCTCCTACATTGGGTTTCCACATAAAAATACTAGTGTTTTGTGTATGTGTATGATTTCTCATTGTTCATGGTTCATTTATTCTGCACTTGTTTATCTATAATGGTAAATTGATCATAAAGATAAACTACACTTATATACTGTGGTTAAAAAGGACTAAATTGCTCTATTACTGATTTAACCCCCGTCTCAGTAATCCAGCATCTACATCATGGAAGAGGACATTCAACAGGGGGAGGCTAAGTTGCTAACACATTTACAACTGATCTCGATGTAGAGATGGAGAATCTATAAATGCGCACTAAGTGCAACCAAGAACGAAAGTGGGCCGAGGTTACACGACTGAAGGAATAGGGAACGATCCCAACTAGAGGGGGATCTAAGGATGATACATCATCCAAATTAACTCGAGACCTAAGTTCCACATATGAAAATCCTCTTAACCTCCCGTCCGACCCTAAACAAGGGAATGCCAATCCACAAACAATGTCACCTTGAACCCATCACACACAACAATCAATAGATTCCACCTCAACTAGTATGAAAAGACAATGGATCGATCCAACCGTTCACATTTCCACTGCCCCTGTACAACAAGTTCTGTGAAGGATGGCACCTAGAGTCATGAATTTGATCACTTCTCACAAAATAAAACTACTACTACAACAAGTCAGAGGATACTCATTATATTGACCATCTATGTCACCAACTCAGGGGTACAACGTCGTCACCCGATACTCCACCATGACCACTGGCTTTCATGACCTATTCTTATTATCCTACTCAGGTCTTTCTATTCGTCACTTTAGTACCCAATCCAATGAACATATTCAATACCATCATACCTTTTCCACCAATTCTGACTCTAATAGTGAAAGAGTGTATTACTATGATCCTTTATGAGTTGGACGATCAACACCAAACACTTGGGCGGGCTCATGCATAACTACAACTGCCAAACCAAGTGGAAATTTCCACACACACTCATATGCGTGTGCACTATCAAGAGGAGGTTCAAGATCACCGAGCCTTAAAACAATGATATGACATAGAGGTTGTGCCCCCATGCAACTACAAAGGATCAATATACTAAGATTATTACAACATTCAATGACCTCCTATGGATGGTGGATAGTTTATATGCGCAAATACTGAACAAATCAACATAAGGTTTCACCATTTCTCCCTATCTTAAAATATCAGTTGTGAAGGCCTGCCTACAAAATTTGGACTCACAACTAGTGTCCCTCCACCCGCCACTCCATAAAAAAAACCTAGAAGTAATTCAATTACAACACAAGATTGTGTTGGCCAAATCGACCATCCAAGAAGGCCAACACATGTTGAAGGAGTTTTTTGGGGTAGTCGAATACAACTTCACTTTATGGAATCATCTATAGAACCCCCTCGAGTTGAGCACCATTGATGATAGAGTTCGCACGAACAAGGCTGAGGTTGCACACAAAAAGAGTAGCTTGGCCTCTTTACTTGCTGACGAGTTCCTGACTACGATGGAAGCTATTGCATCCAAAACTAAAGAGATTTATACCGTCCGATTTGAGCAGTAAAGAATCTTACAGCTAGTCACTACTGCGACCGATAAGGGATTAATATTTTATACCCAGTTGACAGAAGTGTAGATTTTTGTCGACCCCTTGATCGATAAAATGGAAACAATGGACCTAACAACTCCTCAGGTCACAACAACTGATGCATATGCAGTTTTTGAGATCACCCAAGAATTTCATGGAAACCTCAATGAGCTTGATAGCCAGTTCAAGGAGTTTGTTCATGAACTCATGAAGATAGTTTTGTTCATCGCATCAGTTACTCCATGAGGCACTTGACTCAAGGAAAAGCTAAATAATAGTGGTGGGGGCCTGTTGGCACCCAAAGTTTTTGGAAAATATCACAGACGTCCACAAATGAAGTTGTGCACACATATTCCATTTTTTCACATGCTCAAGTGGCTACGCGATGGGTGATAGGAGGTGCATACTAGATCAAGTTTTATAATGTGCTTCAGTTCAAGTTCTGCTAATGCATGATGGTCTAAGTTTTGTGATGCATGCTAGAAATTAAGAAGACATTGCATGCATGCCGAAATCAAGAAAATAATCTTCAGGAAATCTTCCTGAAGGATTGCTTCAAGAAACATGAGGGATCATGGAGTAGTAAGAAGATGAGTTGGAAAGGTAGTTAATATTTCCATGATTACAAAGAAGCTACGTGAAATGCATGTAGGTAAAAAAATCATGCAATATTGGTAGTCAAAGGAGTGAGTAGGGAGGAACATAAAGTGACATAGCACCATAGGCGAGAAGCAGATAAAATTGAGAAACAATGACAAAAAGAAGGTTGTTGATGGTTGTGGGTTCTATTATTGTTGTTTGTCAATGTACTTGAGCTTGTTCTGAGCCTATGTGTTTTAATGTCTTTGGTTGTGAGTCTGGGTCTGTAATATCTAGAGAGTATGAAAAAAAGAACATGGCGCTATGTAATGTAACACTAGGAAAATTTATAAGAGAGAAGGGCTTTGTTGTTGTCAATTGATGAGTTGCTTAATATATGTCTATGAATGGTTAAATGAAGATAATAAATTTGCACTGATTTTGGTCTTGTAATGCATTGATTATGTGTTAATCAAATGTATGTGTTGTTGTTATATAATGTTAGTTGTTAAGTAGTTTGCAATGAATTGTATGAATGCCAAGCGAATGATTTTTGTGTAATTAGTCCTTCATCATCGACACAAGACCAACCGGTCTCTGTGATTCTCATAGAATCTCAGGTGAGACCTTCTTTAGCCTTTGGATGAGGATTGATATGCCGATGCCTTGGTTTTTTTTTGGTCAACTTTAGATGAATCCTGGGTCTTCAACCCCCTAGTGTTAAGGAGACATGCAAGTGTATAATGAGACAAAAAAGATAATAAATATGCACTGATTTTTGTATTCTAAAGTGTTGATCATGTGTTAATTGAATGTATGTGTTGTTGTTACATATTATTAATTATTAAGGGGTTTTACATGAATTTTATTAATGCTAGACGGAATGGATTTCTATGTAATTAGTCCTTCATCACTGACACACGATTAGATGGTCTATGTGATTCTCATGGTGTCTCAGGTGATACCTTCTTCAGTCTTTAGCTGAGAATTGTTATGCTAATTCCATGGGGTTTTTGTTGGTAAACTTTGGACAAACCCTAGATCTTCGACCCCCCAACATTAAGAAGGATGCAGACAAGCATAGAATGAGCCAACACCAGACTCCCCATTGCTAAATATTGGGTTGTATAGGTAGTCCATTCTAGAATAAAATGAAGTGAATAAGTAATTGCAATAGCTATTGGAGTAGGGTGCGATTCGACCAAGAACCTCACCTTGTGGGTCGCATATCATAATTGTACCAAAGAAGGATCAAACTTGGAAAATGTGTATTGAATACACACCATTGAACAATATTACATTAAAAAATAGGCACCCTCTTCCTAGGATCAATGATCTTTTAGATCAGTTGCAGCACGAAAAATATTTGACCAAGTTGGATCTCAAATTGGGATACCACCAAGTACACATCAAGGAAGAAGACACTTGGAATACTACCTTCAAGACAAGGAAAGGTTTGTATGAATGGTTGGTCATGCCATTTGGCTTAGGTAGTGCACCAACTACATTTATGAGACCGATGAATGATGTATTATTGCCCATATCTAGATTCATTTGTTATAGTCTATTTGGATGATATACTAGTTTATAGTGCTACCTGGGAGGATAACATATCACATCTCATGCAGGTGTTAGAGACTTTGAATACGCACTGGATCTTAGCTAACCTCAAGAAATGTGAGTTTTCCCAACAATCTTTGGTGTATTTGGGGTGTGTTATTGGTGGAGGGGATCTCAAGATAGATACCACAAAGACAGAGGCCATCATGAAATGGTTAGCTGCTACAAATGTCACTGAAGTTAGGAGTTTTGTTAGGGAAACATAGTACTTGCAGAAGTTCATAGATTCATTTTATGTAGTATTTGCGCCACTCCACACCATAACAATGAGTTGTAAGAGTTTCCAGTGGGGGGAATCAACATAAGGATTTAAATGAGGTGAAAATAAAGTTCAGTCAAACACTAGTTCTATCATTACCAAACTTGAAAAATCCTTTAGAAATGGGGACATATGCAAGTGGGTATGCCATGGGAGCAGTTTTGATGCAAGGATGAATGCATGTATGATATCATTCTGAAATGTTTCACGGGGTAGTTCTTAACTACCCTACCTATGACAAGGAACTCTATGCCCTAGTTGAAGTTGTCAAGAACTGGAAGTACTATCTGATGGGAAAGGAGACCATCATCCACACAGGTCACCAACTACAATAGTATTTGCAGGCCCATATTAAGCTACAACAAATCAACCATTACAAGTGGATGGAGTTTTTAAAACAATTTCATCTAGGCATCAAGTATAAGAAGGGAAACACAAAAAGGTTGGCATACACACTTTCAAGGCCACCCACATCCAAGATTGAAACTTTGGGAACTATGATGCACAAGGAAAATTTTACCCATGATGCATACAGAGAGGAATACATAGAATATGAGGAGTTTAAAGAGGTATTTCAACAACTAAAGGGACAAATTAATATAGAATAAGGTGATGAAAATTTTGAATACCATTTCCAGAATGGGTTACTCTACAAGATTGAAAAGATCTCTATCCCTAAAGGTGAAATATTGCATCTTATCAGAGAGGTTCACACCTCCAAGGTTGTAGGACATTTTGGTGTTTGGAAGACAACTGCAAACTTACCAAGGTATGTGTACTATCCCATAATACAAGAAGATGTAGCACAATATATAGAAGTAGTCCCCGATGAGGTTAGGGTATAGAGATTTAGGTCTTGAACTAATTTTTCTTTGGGAATACCACTCTCATCATCCCAAGAGGCATCCCATGGTGGATGAAAAAAAGAGAGATGGTGAAGTAGGACATCCTATCAGGATGTTTCTCAAGGAACCCCTCACATGACAAATGAGTGAGATGATGGAAAATTTCACTTGGATCCTTCGATGGCTACCAAGGACGACTGAGACATCTTCAAAAAGAAACTATTTCAAAGATCCGACACCCTCAATGTACAAGTTAAATTGGACATTCCTTTATTTGAAGGAAATATAAATGTATATTCTTTGGAGAAATGGATAAATTTGTTAGAGGGTTATTACTCTATTCAAAAATTTTCAGATGTCTAAAAGATCAAGTTTTCACTCCTTAAGGCCCTTCCCCATGTCAAATATTGGTGGGAAAGTTAATAGGAGAGACATGATGGAGATGAGTCTGCAACATTTAGGAAAAAAACCACTTGGGTGGATTTTGTTTATTCCCTCAAGGAGGAATTATACCTTGTTGGAAACTATGATGACCAGTACATGAGATGGAAAAATCTGTGTCAAGAGAGATACTAGATGGTGCTAGAGTACACCAATATTTTCCATATCTTGCGCTTAAATATGGGTATCAGATACTCTAAGAAACACATAGTTTTGAAGTATCATAGTGGCCTAGATAGGTGCATCCAAACAAATATGGATTTCTTAGAAATATCCTCATTCAGAGATGCTTATTGATATGATGAAAAAATCAAACATAAATTTGAGTAAAGAAATAAGCTAGAGTCTAGGTCTGCAAATATGCACAATAAAGAATGGTAAAGGTGGCCCCAAATCATAGGAAAAAATAAAAAGAAAGGATATCCAACCTCAAGAAAACCAATCCAAGAGAAAACAAATAAGGGTAATGGGAAGTCGAATAAGGACACTGAAAAGTGGTTCGATTTCCACAAAATCCCCTGGCACAACACTAATGAATGTTGCTCAAAACAATCATTATTGGTTGAGATGAAAGAAAAATAATAGGACTATGGCTCAAACTATGCTTTATAGTAGGATAAGGGGAACATGTATCATTGATGTAGAACCCAGTGCCACCATTGCAACTACAAAGAACCACCAAAATATTCGGAGGATCTTGAGGAGGGGGAGCACCTCTTCCATTCACATATGTGGGTGAAGGGGACTCCACTACATTTCATTGTTGACAATGGTATCCAAAATAACATGATCTCAACCGAATTCATCAAGAGGTTGAAGTTTCCAACAAAGCCATGCCCCCAACCATACACAATTGGTTGGTTGAACCAAGGACGATACCATAGTGTCATATAGAAATGTTTCCTATTCTATTGCATCGAGCCCTTCAAAGATGAGGTGCTGTGTGATGTTTCCCCACTATAATTTTGTTATTTTCTTTTAGGAAAACCCTTTTCCTAAAATAAAAAGGTAGAGGTAGTAGAGGTAAACTTTGGGAGGCCAAATCTATAGGGTACTAGAGGTAGTCCCGACTATTGCAATTTCCTTGATATTGGAAAAGCAATGTTGAAAGGTAATCTTTATGACCATTTTTTTTTTCCTCTTCATGGTTTTATTGGAAGATCACTACGACTACCACCACCTCAGCACGAGGCCTCTCTACATTGTAGAATTAGGTGGACAAGATCATAAAGAAATACAAATACATATTCTCTTCACCTGCTGGGGTTCCTTTGCACTGTTGGGACAAACATTCAATTGGATTGATACTTAGTGCTCCATTACCTAATGACCTGATACATAAATGCTCTCTACTAGAGAATGACGAAATAAAAGGTCAAAATCATGATCTCATCCAAAAGGGCCACATTGGATGGAGCTCCTCACCTTGTGGGTGCCTAATTGTATTGATGCAGAAGAAGGACATGGCATGGTGACTCTATATTGATTATAGATCCCTAAACCAAATAATTGTTAATAACCTATACTTGATCCACCATATCGAATATATTCTTAATCAACTTAAGGTTTCCAAGTTCTTTAGTAAGATTTATTTGAAGTCAAGATACCACCAGGTCCCGATATAACGAACATATGTGTGGAAGACCACCTTCAAGTCTAAAGAACACCTTTTGGAGTGGTTTGTCATGACTTTAGGCTTGAATAATTCCATGAAAACATTCATGAGGATGATGTATGATATCTTGTGGCCTTTTACAAACTCTTTTGTTGCCATATATTTGTATGAAATCGTAATCTTTAGCGGAACTTGGGCATATAAATTGTAGCACATTCAATAGATCCATAGAACTTTGCAACACCACAAATTATATACAAATATGGAGAAATTATCATTTGTCATGCTTGGAAATTAGTATCTAGGATACATCATGGATGGACATGGGGTGAATGTAGACCCAACCAATATCCAAGTCATTCACGCTTAACCAACCATGGTGAATCTAATATAGCTCCACAAATTCTTGGGCCTTTCCAAATTCTACCATAGGTTTGTGTTGGGGTTCTCTCATATCACTTGGCCCTTAAGACAAGTGACCAAGGGTGGAGATAAATACAATTTTTACTAGTCTGAGTCACAACATAAAACATTCAATGATTTGGAATGCTACCTATGCTCGACACTAGTCCTCACTTTGCTAGAACTGCCGACTGTGGAAGCATTATAATTTAGGAAAGGAAACAATCATTCACACTGATAAAAATTCTCTACAATTCATGTAGACACAAAAAAAGTTACAAAATGAATGCCATCATAAGTGGTCCACATACTTGCAATAATTCCACTTGAACATTAAGTACAAGAAGGGAAACAAAAATGTGTTGTATACTGCCTTGTATGGCCCACGATTGTGGCACTAACCACAATTCATAATTTCTATGGGAACAAGACCTACAGGTGGCCCCAATATATATATATATATATATATATATATATATATANACTAAGCCTGACCCGTAAGAACATTGAGTGAGGCCCAACAATATCAACAATTTTGGTTGGCTAGGGACTTGACCCTGAGACCTCTTGCATTGTAACAATAACACTCATCCACTTGAGCTAACCCACCAGGGTAGGTGGCCCCAATTATATGAAAATGACATTGAATTTTCTGCTACATATCAAACACTAGGCGTAGGTAAAACAATTCCTAACCTTCACTTCCAAGATGCACTTTTGTGCTATCTGGGCCATCTTTATGTTCCTTCAAACGAGTGTGCAAAGATATTTTTGGAGGCACATTATAGTTGGGTGGCATGGCACTTTGGTGTGAAGAAGATAATAGTAGTACATCACAAGTATTTCTATTGGTCAAAACTTCGACAAGATGTCAATAGGTATATTAGATTGTTCACTTCCTATACCATTTCTAAACCTACCATTAATAAGTAGGGATTTTATTCTCCTATACCTACCCTAGAAAATATCTAGGAGTCAGTCTCCATGAATTACATGTTATATTTTATCTCCACCAAGCATGGTAACAACATTGTCTTTGTAGTTGTTGATTGGTTATCTAAGATGACCATCTTGGCATAGTGTAAGAATAATATCACAACCAAAGACACTACTAAGCTCTTATTTGAGTGTGTTTGGGTTCGTTTTTGGATCCCACAAACCATTATTTCATATAGGGATAATAGTTTCCTCAATACCTTCTGGTCCATCCCATGGTATTTTATGGACACCAAGATGATCAAATCAATTTCCTTCCACCCCCAAACAGATGAAAAAATAGAAGTGGTCAATAGGATGATTGTGCATATCCTACACATGTACAAGTCCAAGCATCCATGTACATGTGATGAGATCCTTCCATATGTTCAAAATAACTTCAACAAATCCCTCCACAACTCTATTGGCCAAAAACCTTTTCATGTGTTCTTGGGGTGCAAACCCTTGGCCCCCATTGATGTAGCTCTCCCCATTTCATATTCACGGGAAGAGTCCTCCCATGCTTAGAATGAGGCATATAGAGAAACCAAATTTTTTGAACATATCCAAAACATTCAACAATAGGTTCATGATATCTTGTAGAATGCTAATTCCAAGTACAAGCAACGACATGACCAACATTAAGATCCACACAAGTTTCAGTATGGTGATAAGGTGTGGTTTCATTTGTAGAAAGAGAATATCACATGCCCCCATAGGAATATTAGACCACTTTGGAATGTACTTTACACCATTAGAAGGCTATGGATGAGAATTATTTTGAATTGAATATTCCCCCTTTCCCCATCTTGTACCCAATATTTAATGTGGAGTTGCTTTGACCATATTTTCCACCCCTATTGGACACCTCAAAAGTGGCTAAGAATTTGGCCCCTATATAGCTCAATCATGAATGCATTAGAAAATATATAGTGGATACAATAATTTACACCAAGATGAAGGGTACCATCCAACAAAAAATACAACTCTATCGGGTTGTCAAAGCATGAAATTTTTTTCACCAAGGCAAGTAGCTCACTAGGAGTCAAATTCAACAAAATTTTCCCCATCTAAAAAGGGAAATTGATGCAGTTGGGACCACTTCTTCCTAAGGGGGGAGGATTGATCCAGGTGGAAATTAGTGGCCACCCACCTCTTCCACTAACTCAACATGGTTCTCCATATAGACAATTTTTTTATCTACAATTTTTCACGTTCTAAACTTCTGGGGCCGTTTTGAGGCCTTAAATGATGTTTTTTGGCCATTCACTGGCCTAGGGTTTCCTTGGCATTTCCAGGCATACAAATAATTGTACTTCTTGGTTATATATTTCCAATGAGATAATTTGCACACCAAATGGATATTGTATGCAAAAGTTGCACCCCAGGAAGTTCACGTATCAACTAGCCACCTCAGGGCCCATAATACTTTTGGGGCTTCGTCTCCTAGGGTCAGGGTTTCTTCCTCTTGGAGTTAGGGTTAAGATATTTATGGTTTTTTTCTCTTAGAGTTTATAAATTTATGTTAAAATTCCATATTTTACATATTGTAATGTCTTCTTTTAAAGGAGTGTAGCCAACACCTCTCTCTTTAGAGATAAGGTACCACAATTCTATCCATATTGTATTTCTTTGCATTTTACAATATTTTCCTATTTCATTCATTAATATAATTTGGGTTTAAATGCATTACTATGATCTCTGCAATATTTGTGTGTGTGTGTGTGTGTCTCTCTCTCTCTCTCTCTGTGTGTGTGTGTTTCCATTCATATTCCCACCTTTCATTTAATTATTTATACAATCCAGATCATTTGTCTACTCATCCATTTGTATATAGAAATCTATAGTTATCTTCCACTTGGTTTCCATATTCTCTGAAAGTGTAGTCCAAAATGCATTAAAAAATCTAATACCTTTGTCCAAAATGATGCTCCTTGGTATTTTAAAGTGAACCCAGACCCTCTTAAAGAATAAAACTGTTGCATGTTATCCCCTAATGGTCTTTTGACAAGGCACGCTGATGCACACCTTTCTAAATCTATCCACTACCAGAATATATAATCATATTCTTGTGTGGTTCTTAGAAAACCACTCACAAAGGCCATGGCAATTCTCTCCCATGGTCTAGTAGGTACATGTAAAGGATGATAAAAACCTTGCTTCCTATTTCTAGGTTTATTGGTTCAATAAAATATGCATCCTCTAATAAACTAAGCTAAATCGTCTTGCATTTTTGGCCAATACAAATACCTATGCAAGTTAGCTACCATTTTTCCAACACCAAAATGAACCATGACTTTGGAGGTGTGAGCCTCTCTAATAATTTGCAATCTATTTCCTTTAGGCACACAAAGCTTCTCCATCTTGTAGAGAAACCCATCTTGGAGATGGAAGTCAAGGTTGATATCACCTTATTCTTCACAAACTTAGCCTTGTAGCTATTGAAATATCTCTTTGATGTCCTCATATTTTGTGTATTACATTTTGAATGCATTATGGGTGATAAGATCCATGTGCATAAAAGTATCCAACACTGTGATCTTGGATGTGGATTATGGAATTTACATGAAATCTTTGCTTAAGACAAACTCATAGATTTCACCTTGAATCTTGAGGTTCCTCAAATATATTTATTGTGAACTTTTAGTCTATGGCTGACTTTGAAATATAAATTATAACATCATATATATTACACTTATTTCCAACCCAAATACATTGGGAAACTAAATAAAATAAATATCCAAACAATTTACTTCAAGGGGTGTGAGCCCCACTCCAAGGGAACAATCTCCAACATAAAACAAATCTAAAAATTACTTATGAACAATATATTTGATACAACCTTAAATTTTCTGTCTTAGACTTTGTTTACTTTTCAACTTTCTCAATAAAATATATACATTGTTATATTAAATCAACATAAATAATCAATGTTATCTTTTGTGGTTACTCCAAAAGTGTTTCAACCTTTCTAGAAGAGAGCTTTCTCCTAGACCCCCAACGATGTTTCATGTACATTTAGATGGCTTAGTTTAGGTGGATTCTTAACCTTGGTTAGAGGTTTGGCATGGAACCCTTACCTAGGAGGTTGTTACCTTGATCAAAATAATTATTAACACGATGGGTGCACATAATGCAAGGGTTTGTGCTCATGACCAAGGGTTTGTTGTTTACTGTGCTCGTGACCATGTGATATATACATTGGATGTTGGACACTTGGGTCAATGATCATACTTCATTAAGGTTGGTGATGGACTCGGGCACAAATGTTGAGGAGGAGCATTAGATATTTTTGACCACATTGACACATAGTTGAATAAAATTGGGCACATGAGATGACATGTGATGCATAGTTAGAGGAGGAATGCCTTCCATGAGGAAACTTGTATAGTGGATCATTTTGGAAGTGGAAGAGTTGGAATAACAACTTGTTAGAGAGTGCATCATCTTGGAGGATGAGCGTTGAAGCCAAGGAGGATCATGCTTGAAAGGAATATCACATTAAGGGTTGGATAAAACCTAGTTAGACACTTTTACATCCTTGTATTGCAGAGCACTCCATGTGGGGTTGCCTTGTTGGTTACTTGTATGGACTTATGTCCTTATTTTATGTTAGCCTCCCTCACTTATTGTATATATAAGGGAGGAGATAGCTATTGTATTATTATCATCATTATATTCTATCTTTGTACTTTTATTAGAGACATTAGGGTTCATGAGGAAACCTTAGAAGGGATATGTATTATAGGGATAAATAAAATAGAGTCCATAAGGAAACCCTAGGAGAGAGAAGTATTGTAGAGAGGAATATGCTAGGGTTCATGAGGAAACCCTAGGAGCTAGGTGCTAGGGTTCATGAAGAAACCCTAGGAGAGGACAATGAGAGAGATATGTCTTCGATGTTCTTAGGGATATTACTCTTGTGTGATGCTAGGGTTTGTGCTATGCATGTAATCCCTATAGAAGAAAATGATGTTGAAGATGATCATGGTTATTATGGATCTTATTCTAGAATTAGGGTTTATCACATATTAGAAGACATGGAGAGTGGAGTTAATGCATTTCATGATTTTGGAGCCTTGTTCTTGTGGGATGTGAGGCTAGGAAAAGATCACAGAGAGACTAATTTGATGATTCTTGATCTTGGTGTGATCCCTTTCTTGGAATAAGTCCTGGTTATTTTATCATTTGTTTTATATGGAGGTTTTAGTTCTTATGTTGATGCAAGAGTTGAATACCTAGGTTTTGAGGACTTGTTGATGGGGCTAAATGACCTTGTGCAATTATTAGGGATTATCCCCAATGCAAGGTACCAATTATAACTTACACTATTTGGAATAGGGATTTCGTTTGGCTTATGGTATGCCCATCATTAGATAGTTTTGATCGAGGTTTTACTGGTTGCAGCTTGGTCCATCATTTATGAGATTTTGAATGCAATAAAATGAAATGTACCTAATCTAATATGAAGAATGTAGGATAATCCTAGAGTTAATTAAAAAAAATATTGGGATAAACATAACATCAAATATCTTACTGTTTTCAAACTTTAGTAAAAATTTACTTAAGCAAACAAAATAAATAACCTAAGTAACTATAATTATTACAGAAAAATCTAGTAATAACTAGCTAATACTATTACCATGCTTAAATAATATAGACAAACAATCTATGAGATAAATTGAATAAACAAACTACTTCTAAGTGAGAAAATTATGCACAGTAAAAGAATATGCTCATATCATTCCAAAATTAAGTAAATCAGTATAAAAAGTTCCACAAAACACAAATATCAGAACTTAAGTTTGTCTCCAAAAGGTTTGTCTAGCAATGGATTCTCATTCATTAACACTTCATAGAAAAGTCTACAATATGCACAAGAAAAAATCTATTTACAATTCAAATCCTTCTGATTTATAAAATGTAATAAGAGGGTGAAATGTATGAATTTGAGACACTTGGGTGACTATACATTTACCCTTTTTGTATACAGGTTATCTCTAATACTTCATCTTCTAGGATTCTACTCTCTTTGACTAACTTGAACTTCCACTTGACCATTAGTCTTATTATTTGGATTGTTCAAAGTTTTCCTCTATAGGATGACATCTCATTTGACTTGATGAAGCTTATTCTCATTCCCTTCTTCACTTTCTCAGAAAGGTCACCCATGCCTCAAAAGCTAAGAATATTGTTTCCTTGTGAGAAAAGTATGTAGATGAAGAAAACCTATACATTGTGATACTTTTGCTTATCCTTTTCTCATGTTTCCCCATTTTAGGCAGTATGGTCTTAATTATTGTTATGTTCCTAACAAGAGCCTCAATGAATCGTTGGATAGATAATTGATTAGTCGTAGAGAGAACTCTTATACCTTTCCTATTGGGGGAAATGCAAGCCTCCATATCTTTGGACACTTGTGCTTGAGGGAAGAATTTATCCCTTGGTACAAAATAAGGGAGATGGAAATCCTTTTCTATTTTCTCTATATGTTACCATATCTTAATATAAATATTAAACTCCCAAGCAATTCCCTGAAGAGATCCATGAAATTTATGCTTCCATTAGTTGAGGTCAGAATCCATTTCTTTTAGAATTCATACAAGAATGGTGGGAATTTCATCAAGTGTAACCTACCAATATTTCACCTTGTCAAAATGCAAGTCAACTTGTTGATACTCCAGTTCCCATAACTGGAAACATTTTTTGACTTCTGATATGTCCATCACCAAGGTATATAAATGTTTTACTTTGTTGTAAAATTCCCTCTACACCAGGTTCAATTCACTCTACACTTGGAAGGCATATTCAATGAATTGAGGAATTGGATAATTGGAGCTGTAATTTTCCACTAGTCTATCTTCTCCTCCAACTATCTATTTTGATTTGCACTATGATTTATCCTCCATTGATCCACCATCTTCCATGTTGAAAAATATCATCTCCTTCTTATCTTCTAGTATGAAAACTACCTGGGATTGATCTACTATTGATATTTCATGAGGGATTCTCTCCCTTTTCCCATGTCTTTTGGAAGCTAGATAGATTTTCCTAAAAAATGTTAGCACAACCAAGATATCATACATGATTAATTTAATATATTAAATTGAATTAAAAAACTAGAAAATTTCCTTTAAACAGTTTGAATTATAGA
This sequence comes from Picea sitchensis, assembly GCA_010110895.2. Taxonomy (NCBI): domain Eukaryota; kingdom Viridiplantae; phylum Streptophyta; class Pinopsida; order Pinales; family Pinaceae; genus Picea; species Picea sitchensis. Next base: position 272,846 of record SNQJ01S0019461.1, on the reverse strand, counting down.
AATTTGTTGGTTTTACATAATATCGACCCTAATTTGAGATTTGCTAGGATGCATTCTTTGGTCTTGATCGCAAAATCATAATGCATGTTCAAACTTGGGGAAAGAAACTTGAATGAAATGTCATATTCATTCCCATGAATGTTTGAACTAAAACATTTATAAGTCTTCCACCTCGAGTGTTACTTAATAGGGATAAATGTCTGATCATGATAGTTACCCATCATACCAAAATTTATGGAAGGCGTGCTTACAACTCATACTTCATAAATCATTTGATCATTCAAATTTGAAAGGTGACGATTTAAGAATATAGTGTTGTTAAATCACACTTGATGGCATACATGGACATACAAATCACTTGCATACTTAAGACATGTAATTTTGACTTCATTAAATTTTCAATTGTATGAGCAGTTAGAAATGATAGGAGAATCAATTAGTAAATTGGTTTGATGAAGAAAATCGAGATCCATGAACATTGTTATAATTAAATGTAGGACCAAATAAGGGATTGAGCTAAATTGAGCAATTGAGGCATATGTTTGATTGGTGAAGGTCTTGTTTTGAAGCCGGGACCAATTTTAGAATTAGGACCTTGTGACACCAAGTTAGAGAATAAAAAGGCCTAATTTAGAATTTAGGCCCAATTTGGACAAGTGATTTCAGAGAGTAAACAATGAAAAAGGTTTGAAAGAGGTTAACGAAGAGGAGTAAAATTGGTCAAGGCCTAAGGTTATAAATTATATATGGTGATGACACAGTTCAATTTAGTGATAGGGGTTGATTAAGAAAATGGGGTAAGGTGATAGTACCTTGGTGAAAAAGGAGGTCTTTGCCTTTGATATGATTTATGTCAAAGTCATATTTATTAAGAAATTCCATCCATCTAATTTGTTTTTCATTTAGTGTTGGCTATTCAAACAAATACTTTATACCACTATGGTCTGTCCTCAACTCAAATTTTCTTCCCATGAGATAATTCCTCCACATATTCAACACATGAACGATAGATACTAGCTCAAAGTCACGTGTGTCATAGTTCCTTTCATGTTCTTTGAACTTATTGGTCTCATAGAAAATAACATGCCAATTTTGAGAAAGGACTCCACCAAGTCCTTCCTTGCATGTATCTATGCACACAATAAAATCCTCTTCTGAATCAACCATCTTTAAAATATGTGCATTGATCAATAAATATTTCAAGTGCTGAAAACTCTCCTCACATTTTGAATTCCATTCAAACTTAAATATTTTATTTTGCAGTGAAGTTATTGGATTTGCAATATTGGAGAATCTTTCAATGAATATCTTGTAGTAACAACCAAGTCCCATAAATGATCTCATTTTTGAGATACTCTTTGATGTTGTCCATCCTCTGATTGTATCAATATTTTCTGGATCCACTGCTATCCCCTCCTCTAATATAATGTGTCTCAAATAGTGGATCTTCTTCTGATAAAGTGAGAACTTTCTTATCTTGGCATACAATTGATGCTCACTCAATAACTATAGAACCAATCTCAAGTTATGTTCATGCTCTTCCTTTGAATTTGAGTAGATAAGAATGTCATCTAAGAAGACAACACCGAACTTGTCCAGATACTTTCTAAATACTTCACTCATCAGACACATGAAGACAATTGGTGCATTTGAAAATTCAAATGGCACCACTACAAACTCATAATGGTCATACCTTATTTTGAATGTTGTCTTGCTGATATCTTATTTTTTGATTCTCACTTGATGGTAGCTTGACCTTAGGTCAATCTTGGAAAATAGACTTGCTCCTTTCAGTTGATAAAAAATATCATCAATCCTTGGAAAATGATACCTGTTATTTACGGTAACTTTATTTATCTACATGAAATCAATACAAAGACTTAGTTCTTGATGCAAACCCCCACCACTCCTAGGGGCTCGCGCGACCTCCCGGTATAAGGATCATTCTCACAAGGGAGCTAAATTAGCTCTCAGGTCCTCGCTGAACCCTCATAATTCTCTACCACAGGCCTTTCCCTTTTTTCCCGCGTGCAAATTTACGTTCGTGAGGGTCTTGTCACTTTAGTGGAGAAATCCACATGACCTTGGGTGTTATCGGATAAATCAGTAAGTGCGGACACAAACTGATCTCCCTAGTTTCACCTCGAAACTAGAACAAAACAAGACAAAATATAAACTTTCCCTAAGTTTTAATTGTCAATCATACTAACTAACAAGATATAATTGACATACCTTTTAAATGCCACTTTTCCTCGCTAGTGTTATCCTCACTCCATTTCAAGGCTTATAGGATGCTGGACCTGTAAAAAGACATAAGCCAATGAAGTGAAAGCAACAATGTATACTTAACAAAACCTATGTATGTGATCAAGGAGTCATACAATAAAATAAGAACAATTTTATGGGAAATAAATATATTAATGTATTAGAAATATGAAAAGGAGAATACAATTGATGCCTTGATGTTGTAGGGTTCCTTCTTGATCCAAGGGATCAAATTTTGCTCAAACTTCAAAGTACTCGGAATCGCTTCAAATCGAACGGGAGCGTAGGCCTCATCTTCACGAACCCAACGCAACTTGTTTGGGTTCAAACGGACGTCGGATGCGAGATATATCACATTCTCTTCAAAACGACNACATGCAAAAAAAATGTGTTGACTGTACAATCCGTATAGATGCTGACGTGGTAGGGCCGTACTACACGTGGCAGGGCTGTACAACATGTGGCAGGAATTCGTGTGGATAGTTTGCGTATGACATGGCTTGTTTTCGATGAATGGGATGGCGACACATGGCCCAATCAATGGCCGCCACGTGCCACCTGGATAGTGGTTTAAAATTTATGTTGTTGGCCGGATTCAACCCCGCGACCTTTGGGAAGGGGTAAAGCCTTGGGAAGGGCCACCAAACCAGCGCACCCACATGTAGTTCTTAACTTATATATGAGTTTTAAATTATTTGAATTTGAAATAATTTGAAATGGGGTGCGGTCCGGGCCGGGGCTAAGCCCCGACCCGCGGTTATATATATATGTCATATGACCATTGTTGTGCGTGTGCATTTAAACCCTGTGGTTATATATATATGTCATGTGACCATTGTTGTGCGCGCGCGCATTTAAGCCCCGTGGTTATATATGTATATGGTTTAAAACTTAACCCCTGTTTGTATATGCGCGCGGTCATGTGGTGGCCCATGTGCCCATGGGCCTTGGCGGTTAAGGGCTAGCGCGTAACCGTCCTACCGTTTGCACCATTTGTGCGGTTGCGCCCGGTGCTGGGTTTTAACACATATATGCGCATGGGGGTTATGTTGAGGAGCAGGAGGTGCATTTTGGTGATCCAGAGACAACAAGTTTGAAGGGGAACTTCCAGGAAGCCTATCTTCTTCAATTTTTGGCCAAACGAGGTGCCGAAAAAGCCCAGCTAGGGGTTTTTGGACGTTCTGAAGCCATTGGAGCCATCTATTTGGAATTTTGAGCATTGTAAAACACATATTTTATCACTTTGAGAAAATAATACAAAAGATCCATTGGAAGTTGGACCAGGAGATGTAGCCCAATAGAGGGGTGCACTCCTTTATCATTTGCTGTGTTATGTGTTTTCTGTTCACTATTATTTTCTGCTGTTTATATGCATCTTGAATATATTATTTCTATAAAAGTTGTGTTTGCAAAATTGATCCATTTGCATAAGAACACTTGAATTAAAACTTGCAAATATTTTCAAGAATACAAGTCTTCTTCATTTTTAGATCACTTCCAAAAGTTCCTTGCTTCCGACACACTTATGCTCTACGGATTCTAAGACTATAGATCTAACAACTATTTATGATCTCGACTTGACAAAATGAATCTTAAACCCAACATAGGCCCAAACACTCCATATGAATTAGCTATAGTTGAAGCTAATCCAAACTCTTGGCTAGACTAATATCTCATTAGCCGAATCTTTGTAACTAAGATGAAGTTCCAAAAATTCTCTAACCATTCCCAAGATATTCTAAAAGATAACTTTCCCATGAGAACTCCCCTCCTTTATAATTTGAAAAGGATAGGGTGAGGAGGTTAGGATGATCCCATGAGATTAGGGATGCGATTCAGATCCAAACCAATCGGAGGCCAACTCACCCTCGAAGCTTCTATTCTAGAAGCGTCGAGATGCCTCTCTTTTTCTTTGTACCGTCGATCGTCACACCCTTAACACTGAGAAAACTATGACAATGTCGCGAGCCATTGTGGTGAAACCTGCATCAATCCTATATTATCACACCCTTAACACTGAGTAAGGTACGACAATTCTTATTTACAGGTTTTTTTACAAAGGAAAAGATAATTTCATCTCTATGGGAAAGTTTATCTTCATTCTTCTTCAGGGATTAATGAAATTGATCCTTCTAAAGACAAAGGATAGGTGTACATCATTAAAGGTCATAGGGGTGACGAATATAATGTGTAACATTGGGTCAAAAACGTAGGCTAAACTCTTTAACCAACAAGAACTCTGGCACTTCGGAGCTCTACGCTTTGGGAGTTCTAACAACAACACACTACGATTCCCACGAATGATGAATTCACGAATAGCCGAAAAAAGGAGGGGATCAACGAATCATGCTACACACCGTGATATATGATTCACATAAATTTTAGGACTCCAGGCTTCGAGAGTCTTCACCGTTTAAATGCGCAATGCCTTCGAATATGTGAACTCCAAAGTTACGGATTGGACGACTGATTTCCACCTCCGATCAATGGCATACATTTACTTTGGGATCCGAGCTTCAGATCTTTTCACAGCTTTCACCAACGAACTTCCGGAGTACCGAACTCTGAACACACAAAGGGTTTTGATCAATGGTCCACGTGTCCTCGCCAATGGATGGTTGAGATGGAATTTGGCCTTCGGGGATTTTTGACCCAGAAAAAATTACACCCCAAATATTTCGGAGTGCCTAACTCCAAACTCCTATGATCTATCGACACGTACACCTAAACCCAACGGTTAGGATCTACTCCGGGCTTCGGGGTTTTTGCACGCTCTTGCAACAACACTTCAAATTCTATGGAGTGGTGAATTTTCGAAACACACTCGATCTGTGGACACATGTACTTATAACTGATGACCAAGATGCACTCCGGGCTTCGTGACT
>SNQJ01S0019461.1:223669-267663 GCA_010110895.2 Picea sitchensis | reverse complement strand
CAGTGAAGTCCAAAGGATTTAGTAGGTAAATGACTGTGCTCCTTTATCATATCTAACGACTGTGAAAGGTATGACTCCTCCTTGAGCGGATCTCGTCCATTCAACCTTGAAATGAAAAAGATTCTTCCTCCAAGGAATTTTACTCATTATTCTTCTTGAAATTTGTCACTCTAAGTGAATCAAACCTTGGTGCACGTTTGGCACTTCTCTCTTGAGCTTGAGACTTAGAAAAATATCCCATGCACTCCTTGCGTTCTCTCTCCTCTGAACCTTTTCAACACTTCTCTAAGTGTTGGCCCTGTGCACACTTTGCATGGGTCTATCCTTCGAGATTTTATACTCAAAAGAGTATATGTGCACTCCTTGCAATCACTCTATGCACTTCACACTATCTCTCCTGAGATATTAAGTCTATAAATGACTTTTCCTTCGCACTCCTTGCGTGGGAACTGTGCACTCCTTGCACCAATATTTCAGAAGAGAAACAATTGAAACTTATAGAACATCAAAGGTCCATTTATTCAACCATGAAATACACACAGAAAAATATATAACATAACATTACCCAAATAACTCAGATATAAGAAAACTCAAACATTGGAAGCAATTCTCCTGTATTATATTCCTTCAACAAAACATTTACAAGAGTTCCAACAACTCTCAGCAAAATAACAACAAATCTCTACAACTCTATTAAAAAACAGTCACAATAACCTCAACAACCTATTTTGGGCATAGATTAGATGTAGTTATACATGAGGGGGCTTCTCGAGCCTTCCCTCCAGACTATCTTAGTGATTTCATATTAGAATTAAGTATCCTACCACTAAGGATTATTATAATAAATGAGATATTAAAATATAGATATGAGTGAATGCTCAAAAAATATATAATCCTACAGGTAATTAAAGCAATTACAATCTCCCGGAGCTCATACAATGGATTAGTCTTTGAGATTTTATGAGATATTTAATTACAATACTTTGAAAATATTAAAGTGACGTGCTCTCCTTGGAATCCAAACCCGTATAAATGCGTGCTGGATGCTAAGTTGTCCTCCACTTGGCCTCATTGAATGTTGAGGGTGATGCTCTTGCATCATACTCTTCTAGAAATAAAGATTCATGGACTCCTGTTCATGAGCTCCTTCATTATCTTTCCATGTTTCTGGATATCAATTTCAATTATCTAACTGTCATCTTCTATTGGATGATCTTTCCACTCAACCAAATACTCATAATAAACTTTTATCCTGGTCTTCTTAGCAATCCTCTGATCCAAAATATTCTCTATATGTGGGTTCTCTGCTATGGGAATTTGTTGCTTCCACTGAATCTCCTCTTGATTATCTTTCCCTTCTATATCATATATCCTGTAAGGGTATAAGTCTGCTACATTGAATATTGGCGATATTTCAATGTCCTCTGGTAGTTCAATCTCATAAGCATTTGTAGTGATTTTTCTAAGGATCTTACAGGTCCTATCTTCTTCATCTTCAACTTATTATATTTCCCTTTCATAAATATTTCCTTCCTCAGGTGTGCTAAGACTTGATCTCCAATTTCAAAATTAACCTCTCTTCTTTTCTGGTCTATTAAGCTCTTGTATCTCTGGTTTCTATCATGTAGTTGTCCTTTAATTAGATCATGCAACTTAAGCAACAAAGTGCTCTGCTCCTACACTTCAGAATTCATCTCGTCCCAAATATCTCAATTCTAAAATTCCTCTTGGATTCATCCCTTATACTATCTGGAATGGGATATTACCAGTAATCCTATTTAGTGGGTCTTTATATGCAAACTCTACCTGAGGAAGAATTTGATCCCACTGAATGTTACGTTCAGTGACCAAAATATTTAACATATTCCCTAAGATTAGATTCACTACCTCAGTCTATCCGCCTATCTGAGGATGATATGTTGAAATGAAAGACAAACTTGTCCCCAAATTCTTCTACAAGGTCCTCCAAAAATGTCCCACAAATTTAGTATCTCTGTCTGAGACTATACTCTTGAGCAACCCATGCAATCTCACAATCTCCTTGAAAAACAATTTTTCTATGTGGGTAGCATCATTGGTTTTTTGACACGGTATGAAATGTGCCATCTTCGAAAATCTGTCAACCACCACAAATATTGAATCACTTCCTCTCTGGGTTCTTGGCAATCCCAGAATAAAATCCATACTTATGGCATCCCACGACCTGTCTGGAATAGGAAATGGTTGATACAATCCAATGTTTTAATGATTTAATTTAGCATATTGGCAGATTCTACATTTGTCCATGAACTTCTTCACATTAGACCTCATGCATGGCCAATAGAATGAAGAACTCAACTGCGTATATGTTTTATCATGTCCAAAGTGTCTAGCCAATCCTCCGCTATGTTTCTCCTTTAGAAAATTCTCCTTCAATGAGCATTTAAGGATACACAACCAACTTCCCTTGAATAATAGTCCGTCTTGGATTAGATACTCCATCCATTGATTTATGTCTCTTAGAAAAGGATTCTCACATGCTTCATAAGCTTTCTTGAAATCCGGGTCTTCTTGATACATCTCCTTGAGGTGTTCAAATCCCAAAGTCTCCACTTGGAATTCATGCAAGATCAAACATCTCCTACTCAAAGCATCTGCAACTTTTTTAGCGCTTCCACTAATATGATTAGTAAAAAAAGTAAAATTATGCATGAATTCTACCCATTTGGCATGTCTCTGTTTCAATTTCTCTTGTCTGGTTATAAACTACAAACCCTGATTGTTAGTATACAAAAAAAACTCCTTCGGGATAAGATAATGCCTCCACTTTTTCAAAGGTTGAATTACAACATAAAATTTATTGTCATATGTTGAATACTTCCTCTTAAAATTATTCATCTTCTCACTGAAAGAAGCAATAGGCTTATTATCTTGACTTAAACTGTGACAATGGTCACTCCACTTGCATCACATTTGACCTGAAAAGTCTTCTTAAAATATGGAAGAACTAAAATAGGTTGTTCTGTTATCTTTTCTTTCAACACTCTAAATCCCTTCTCAGCTTCTTCTGTCCAATTAAAATATCCACGTTCCTTCTTTATGATATCTAGTATGGGTACACAAATACTGCTGAAATTCCTGATGAATTTCTTGTAAAAACTCGCCAACCCATGAAAACTCCTTACTTCAAACACACTTCTTGTAGAAGTCCATTCTCTTATTTTCGCCACCTTCTCTGGATCCATCTTCAATTCATTTTAAGAGATTACAAACCCACAATACACAAGTTATGTTTTCACAAAAGAACATTTCTTCAATTTCTCCTGTTGTAACCTCCTCAACACCATGTTCAAATGTCTTAAATGCTCCTTTTCAGTCATATTGAAAACTAGAATATCATCTAAATAAACAATCACAAAATTACCAATAAAATCTTTGAGCACTTCATTCATTAATGTCATGAACGTACTTGGAGAATTCGTTAAGCCAAACGACATAACAAGCCACTCATACAATCCTCCATTTGTTTTGAATGATGTTTTCCATTCATCTCCCTCTCTCATCCTTATCTGATGATAACCACTCTTCAAGTCTATTTTGGAAAAATAACTTGCTCCACTCAAGAAATCCATTAAATCATCCATTCTGGGTAAAGGAAATCTATACCCGATGGTTATCTTGTTGATGGCTCTAGAATCTGTGCACATTCTCCAACCTCCATCCTTATTCGGACTCAACATAGTTGGTACTGCACACGGGATCAAGCTTTCCCTGATCAAACATTTATCAAACAAATCTTGGACTTTCTCCTTGACATATTCATTCTCTTGAGAGGTTAATTTGTACACTGCTTTGTTCATAAAACTTTCTCCCAGAATAAGGTCAATATGGTGACTGATACTCCCGATGAGAAGTAAAGTGTGAGGTAACTCATCCACCACAATATCAACAAACTCATCCAATAAATCCCGAACTTTATAGACAAATCATTCATATAATTTCTTGTGAGAATGACTCTCATCTTACCTACAACAAAAAACTGTATTTTCTGGTCTTTCTTAACTTATTTTAAGAGTTCCTTCCCACTCATGAGAAGTATACTAGGACTATCTTCCTCTTTGAATCCCTTATCTTCTATTGGAAACAACATATGATTTCACCCATTTTTCTCAAGGGTATAAGTATTCTTCCTCCCATCATGTATGACATTCCTGTCATATTGCCAAGGTCTCCCCAACAAAACATGACAAACATCCATGGGCATAACATCACATAAAACTTCATCCCTATAACCACCTATTTTAAACTCAAATTTACATTGTCGACTTACCATGACTTGATGTCCTTTCTGAAACCACGACACCTTGTACGAATTCAGATATGCAGTCATATCCAACTTAAAAATTTCCACCATCTCTGTGGATACCAAGTTATTAGTGCTCCCACTATCTATTATCACCTTGCATACCCTGTCTCTGGTCTTGCAGGCATTTCTGAAAAAAATGTTCCTCTGGACTGGTTCTCATACCTCTTTATCTGTATTTACGAGATATTTCCTCATCATGAGTGATATTCCTTCTTCCACTACTTCTTCTTTCATCTCTTTCTCCACATTCTTTTTCCATGCCTCAGAAATGTGAGATTCTCCAACTCCTGCATTTTTCTTTTCAGGACATTCCCAAGACATGTGCCCTTTTTTTCCACATGCATAACACTTCACTTATCCTCCTCCACCTCTTCCTCTAACTCTAGGAAAATAATTTCTTCCTCCATAGTGTCCTCCTATAGAGCATCCTCCTCTCTCTATCTGACTATTATATCTTCCAGCTTCTCCTATGGACTTCTAGAACTTTTCTCTAACGATTCCTCTTCCTTTGTTAAGACTCTTCCCATGTTATGTTGACTTTGCTTCCTTGCCAACTTTTGTTCTTCCTCCAGGGCTACCTAATAAGCATATTCCACATTTCTCATTGTCATCATGCTAATATCATCCTAGATTTTGTACCTCAATTCATTAATGTACCTAGAAAATTTTTCTTCATCATTCTCCCTATGTCCTTCTCTTATGTCCATCTTATAAAATTATTCGGTATACTCTTTCATCGAAAAACCTTTCTGTCTTAGATTCTGCAACTTCTTGAATATATTTAACTGATAATCCTTGGGTATGAATTTATCCTTGAGATTAGATACCATTATATCCCAACTCTTAATATTGGACTTACCTTTCCTCCTTCTGTCAACTTACAACGTGTCCCACCATAAAGATGCATGTCCCTTCAATTTGGTCACTACATGCTTTACCTTCTTCTCATCATCAATTTCCTCATATTCAAATTACTTGTCTAAAGAACTTATCTAGTCAAGCAGTTCTTCTACATTTAAATTACCTTCATACATCAATATTTCCATATTTGCTCTGGCTCTCAGCTTGAAAACAACCCTCAACAATCGCTCCGCTGCTACTTGTTCTCCTACAACTTCTTTTTCTTCTACATCTTCACTGGAATCACCAACTTTGGGTTCTCTTCTTTGTATTGTCTCCATGGTGTTGAACCTTGCACATAGTTGTCTCATTTCCTCTTCTATGGATGCATTGACTACATGTCTCTCCCTGCGTCTTCTTGGCGACATGATTCTAAATTTTCTTTTTCTCATAGAGCTTATTTCCTGCTTTGATACCACTTGATGAAAAACCCCACCACTCCTAGGGGCTCGTGCAAACTCTCAGTCTAAGGATCATTCTCACAAGGGAGCTGAATTAAATCTCGGGTCCTTGTTGAATCCTCAGAATTCTCTACCACAGACCTTTCCCTTTTTTCCTGTGCACAAATTTGCATTCGCGAGGGTCTTATAACTTCAGTAGAGAAATCCATGTGACCTCAGGCCAAAACCGTAGGATAAACTCTTTAACCAATAGGAACTCCGACACTTAGGAGCTCTGATCTTCGAAAGTTCTAACAACAACACACTATGATTCCCATGAATGCCGAATTATTTAATAACCAAACAAAGGAGGGGATCAGTGACTCATGCTATAGGACGTGATCTACGGTTCACAAAATTTTCAAGACTCCGGGCTTCGGGAGTCTTCCCCATTTAAATGTGCAATGCCTTCAAATATGCTAACTTCGAAGTTACAGATCAGATGAATGACGTTCACCTCTGATCGACGAACTATGTTTACTCCGGGCTCCGTGCTTCAGATATTTTCACATCTTTCACCAACAACCTTCTGGAGTACCTAAATCCGAACACACGAAGGGTTTTGATCAATGGTCCACGCATCCTCACCAATGGACGGTTGAGATGGAATCTGGCCTTCGGGCGTTCGAGGATTTTTGACCCAGAAAAAATTACACCCTAGATATTCTAGAGTACCGAACTCCAAAGTCCTGTGATCTGTCAACATGTACACCTAACCCCAATGACTAGGATCTACTCCGGGCTTCAGAGCTTTGGGGTTTTTGCATGCTCTTACAACAACACTTCAAATTCTATGGAGTGGCAAATTTCCGAACCATGCTCGATATGCGGACACGTGTACTTATAAATGAATACCAAGATGCACTTCGGGCTTCGAGACTTTTTCCTCCCCCAAAACACACACCTAAAAGTTTTTGGAGCATCGAAGTCCGAAGGACTTAGTAGGTTAATGGCCGTGCTCCTTTCTCAGATCTGATAGCTGTGAAAGATATGACTCCTCCNACTTTTATTCACTATTCTTCCTGAGCTTTGTCACTCTAAGTGAATTGAACCTTGGTGCACATCTGAAGCTTCTCTCCTCAGCTTGAGAATTAGAAAAATATCCCGCGCACTCCTTGAACTCATTGTACTCTGAACCTTTTCAACACTTCTCTAAGTGTTGTCCCTGTGCACACCTTGCATGGGTCTATCCTTCGATATTTTATACTCAAATGAGTATATGTGCACTCCTTTCACTCACTCTACGCACTTCACACTATCTCTCATGAGCTAAATAGTTTGTAAATGACTCTGCCTTTGCACTCCTTGCACCAATATTTCAGAAGAGAAATAATTGAAACTTACAGAACATCAAAGGTCCATTCATTCAACCATGAAATACACACACATGCATATAAACACAGAAAAATAGATAACAAAACATTAGCCAGACAACTCAGAGATAAGAAAACTCAAACATTGGAAGCAATTCTCCTCTATTATATTCCTTCAACAAAACATTTACAAGAGTTCCAACAACTCTCAGTAAATAACAACAACTCTCTACAAATCTCTTAAGCAACAATCAAAATAACCTCAACAACCTCTTTTGGGAATAGATTACATGTATTTATACATGAGGGGGCTTCTCGATCCTTCCCTCCAGAATATTTTAGTTCTTTCATATCGTAATTAAGTGTCCTACCTCTAAGGATTATTACAATAAATGAGATATTACAATCTAGATATGAGTCGATGCTCAAAATATGTACAATCCTACATGTAATTAAAGCAATCAAAATCTCCTGGAGCTCATACAATGGCTCAAGCTTCGAGATCTTATGAGATATTTAATTACAATACTTTCAAAATATTAAAGTGACACACTCTCCTTGGAACCCAAACCAGTTTGAATGCACGCGCTGGATGTTGAGTTGTCCTCTCCTTGGCCTCATTGAATGTTGATGGCGATTCTCCTGCATCAATGTTCCATCATTCTTATTTACAAAGAGAACCAAGACACCCAAAGTTGAGTTACTTGGGTGTATATACTACTTCAAGAGTTCCTCAAACTACATTTTTCATTCTTTCAACTATGGTGTGCTCATCTTGTAAGGAGTCTTGGACATTGGGGTAGCTCTAGGCATTAAGTCAAAATAGAAATCAATGTCTCTCTTTGGTGGAAAACCTAGTATCTCACCAAACACATTTTCAAATTCCATTAGGACTGCATAATCCTCAATATTTGGCATGCTATCTTTGACTACATATTCCATACAAGATACATATATTTGGCATCCTTTCTTGAAGCTTATTTTCAATTGCAAGGATAAAATTTATCTGATTGATGTAGACCTTAGGATACCTTGAACTATTCTCAAGTTACCTTCATCATCAAGGCATGTTAAATCCTTTGTTTAGAAATAAAAGATAGCATAGTTCTTGTCCAATCACTCTTGGAATATATACTTTCTCCTTTTAGTTGATAACAAAGATCATCAATCCTTTTCTAAGGATAGTTTTTCTTTATGGTAACCTTATATAACTACTTGAATTCAATACATAGCCTTTAGGTTCCATCCTTCTTCTTCATAAAGAGCATCAATGAACCCCAAGGTAATACACTTGGGTGTATATACTCCTTACTCAATATTTCATCAAACTACATTTGTAATTATTTCATCTATGGTGTGCTCATCCTATAAGGAGTCCATGAAACTAGGGTACCTCTAGGCGTCAAGTCAATGGAAAAATCGACGTTTATCTTTGTGGAAAAATGGTATCTCACCAAACACATCTTTAAATTCCATCAAGACTCCATAATCATCAAGATTTGTCACCTTATCTTTGAATGCCTCTTCCATATAAGCTGCATATATTTTACATCTTTTCCTAAAGCTTACTTTCAGTTGTAAGGATGAAATTTCTCTGATTGATGTAGAAATTGGGATACCTTTAATTGTTCTCAAGTTCCCATGCTCACTAAGGAATGTGAAATCCTTGTTGTAGGAATCTAGGATAACATGGTACTTGTACAACAAATCGATACCAATCAAAAAATCATATGAAGCAAGTGGTATGATGTTCAAATCTACTTTATTGTTGACTCCATTCATGTCCACTGAGCAATCCATGACAAGATCATTGATTCTTCTATTGGTTCCAATGGCTAGCTTAACCAACCAAGAATTTTCATGCTTACATCTCCTCAATTTAAAACTTTCAACCATATTACGATCTATATATCCATGACTAGCTCCAAAATCAATCAAAATAGCTATGGACGGATTATCAATCTTACCTTCCACTTCAATCATGCGGGATTGATAATATGCTTTTCTGTTATCAAATGTTGCATAAATCCTTGGTATGATTTTGTCCATGTATTCCACTATATATGCTTCCTACAGGTTATGTACAATATTTATCTTATCTCATTTGTGAGGTTAGTATTTAAACAACTAATCTCCCTCACATCCGTAACACTTTACGGGTTGATGTCTTGGCCTTTTTTCCCAAGAATCTGTCATCTTAGGCTCAATTTGTGCTAGCTAACCTTTATAATATACTTGAGGGTTGTTCATGAAGAATGGTGGTTTATACCATTTATTCCTTTGATCCATCTTTCTTTTCTTCCTATCATCACAAGCCTTTTGAAAATATGGCCTTCTTTTATTTTTCTCATACAATTAATTATCTTTTCTTATGGCTTCCTCCAAAGTCTTGATCTCATCAAATTGAATTTTTATCTCTATAGAATGATGATAGTCCACTAAAAAATCTCTCAATTTTCACTTTCTCATCCTTGATGAAACACACATACCTCAAGAGCTCCAAGAAATTCTTTTCATACTCTTCTATGGTCATGTTCAAATAACTCTTGCATTTTCTTGTCATAATAATGATTTCATAAGTATCGCCGTTGGAAATTATTTTTGAATTGCTTCCATGAGACTCTCTTCTCTTTCATATGATTCACTTGCTTCAATTGGTCCCACCACATGGAATATTTTAACTAACGATGATATATTGCAGTCCTTGCTTCAAGGTTTGAGGAATAATTGTGTAGTTGGTAATACTTTCTCATGCCCAAAAACCTTGCTTCAATATCTTCACCTTTCCTATGCTCTCCATTAAATTTTGGTGGGTTGATATTCTTGAGCGCTCCTTACAAACAATCCAACTCAAACCTTCTCCTTTGATACCCAACATGAGATAAACTTGGGTTACTTTCTAACTTTGAGAATGCATGTTCTCTCCCGACTAAATGTCTAGGTGAGTGATTATTCCTACTAGCACTTCAAACCCAAATGATATTACAAGAATGGAAAATCATATATGAAAAATATCCTGTTGACTGCCTCTCCAACACAGGTTGTCAGTCAGTCTAAAACAACAATTTTAATTGCTAAAGTCCAAACATGGCAAAGTTGTAAAATTGTAATAATGAGTTAAAAGGATGTTAAATGATGGTTAGAAGTTAGAGAGAGACTCCCTAAACCTAAACCTACCCATCCAACCTTGTTTCAACCCTTTAAACACCCTTACCCCCTAACCACACTCAAAAGTTACGCCCCCCTAGGGGGATTGACGTTTTTCCTTGGAGATTGATGTTGTGACCTACGTGGGACCCCCTCTCTTGTGATTTACCTTCCTCTAAACCCCACGTCTCACCATAAGGTGATCCCACACCTTTTACCTCATCCCAACACCTCCATCCTTTCCATCTCCCCCAAGTGGTGCGCCCTCCAAGAGGCGTTATGCCCCCCTTCACTTGGAAATTTCTAGAAATAATTTTTAAAAATTATTTAAATTCTTCCACTCGCCTAGCACGAATCCCATAGCCTCCCACTTTCCTTTGTGTGATATAAACACCTCCCACACCTTTCTAAACCCTAGATCTAGGATTCAAACCCTAGATGGTGTGCCCTAGCCTAGAGATCTACTCTTATGCTTGGTGGTGGACACTTGGCATTGATACAAGAGAGGTAGGTTTTCCTCTCCAAGTATAAATAGATTCCTCTCCTCACTCCCAATCCACCATATCTTTAGCTAAAGTTATGCTACTTGATTTCTCACACACACTCTCTCTCTCTTTCATTCATAATTTTCATTCTCTTGCTCTTTAGGGTTTTGGAGATAGTTTTCTTCAATATTCTTCTTCTTGAGTAATAAAGAGAAAACTTTGTAGGATTGTTGAAAGAGTTATGCACATTCTTATTATTTCCATACACATGAGGTAAACTTGTTGTAAGATTTCATTTGGTGATTGCATCTTTGGATCCTAAGGTAAAATGTTATTTTGGTAGATCTAGTAATGCACATGCTTGTAGGTCTATGTTTCTTGATATGCTAGATAGGATTGAAATGTCATGTTATTAGTATATGCAACATATTGTCTATTGTATGCCATTATTGCTCAAGGTTTTTGCAGGTTTAGCTTCAAGGGTTTCATTGGGACAACCTCAAGCAAGAAGGCTCCCTTGAGACACACTCAAACTCCATTTCTTTCTCACTCTTACTCTTCTTCTATATTGCTGCTCATTCCATCAATATTTCAGCTAGAATAGCTTAGTAAGATATGTTATTTTTAATCCAAATTTATAAATTTTTCTTGAGAAATTTTTTTGCCCTAAAAAGGCAAAATGTTTTCTTCACTATATTGGTTGTGTGTAGCATTTCCAGCAAGGATACCTTGCTGGTTTTTTGCAGGTTCATATCTGGTTAAGAGGGGGTTTGGCTATCCAAAGGCATCCACACAACACTCAAAGACCCCCCAAGGGATTGGGAGCTATTTCTCAACCTTCCTTCTTCAATTTCTAAGCATTTTTGTCATTTCTTCTCTCTTTTTCTTGCTTGTAGTGGCTCATAGTTGTGGGAGATCGAGTGGTACGACCTCCTCCCACGTGTGAGCCTTGGGGTAGTTAGGATTTAGCTTAGATCTTGCTTTTCCTTTCTTGATTTTTTCCTTTTGAGCTAGGACATGAGGGTTTGTGAGATAATGGGTATCTCCCAAACCCTAGGACATGGGTTAGGGTTTTCTTGTTGGATTCTTGTTTTTCTTCTCTCTCTCTCTTGCTTCCTCTTCTTGGTTTTCTTGCTTCTCTCTTTTCTAAATATTCTTCTAATTTAAGCAAGCTCATTAATTGCCTACCTATTTGGGAGAGGAATACCCCAAAAGGTTGGGTTAGGGTTTAATTTGTGGTTGGATATCTAATTGTTAATGCTGTAAATATTCTAGATCTAGATCTAACACTTAATAATTCTTGTTGGCCCTTGGTTATGGAAGGAAGCGAAGAACAAGGAAGGAAAGGTAAAAAGCGAGTTTCGCAGGAGACAGAGTAACTGTCACTGAGTCGAAGTGAGAAAAATAGCAGGAAATATGGAGCGAAGTACGAAAAATCAAGATGTTGGATGAGGAGATTAGGGATGACAGATCAACACGGAAGAAGGATCGTGGACAACTCAACAAGCAGAGAAAGCCATCATTGGATTCTTTGGAGCACCGCGTGATGAAGAAGGAAAGACAAGCTGGCGAAGCCCAGAAAAAGCGGGTCAAGTTGACCTAGGGTTTTGGTACCTAGGGTTTTGACACCTAGGTTTCGACCTAAGGCTGTCGGTGAGGGATTGTAATGTATAAATAAAGGTCAAGAGGACCTGGGTCGGGTTGGTCATTGAGTATTGGTATGATATTGTTGTTATAGATCTGTTTTGGAGGGAGAGGATTGTATATTGAGATCTTCAGCTGTGTGCGAAGGTCAAGTCGTGCAGCTGGGTACGCAGGAAAGGGAGAGAAAGAGAGAGAAGAAAGAAGATATTCTAGCTGAGAGCGCAGATAGGAACTGTATTCTTTACCTTAATAAATCATAAGCACAGTTCTGTGGACGTAGCCCTAGAGAGAGGGTGAACCACGTATATTTTGTGTCGTATGTGTGATTGATGTCTAGATCTCTGTCATTGTTATATTTTTATTTGCAGTCTTATGTTAGATCAGATCTATAGCTGTGAAGGATAGAACTAGATGATAAGTGATATATGAATGCTGTATTGTTGTTTTGATAGATACACTTGGTATTCCCCTGGTTGTAGAGATTCCTATCTTGCAACCTCCCTCTAAGATACTTCAGGTGAGACTGCATCTGCTTCACAGGTGCTGTCGAAAGGGCCAGTAGTTAGGGCTTGTTGGTGCGCTCTTGGAGTGAACCTCGGGTCTGCCCTTGTGCCAACAAATGGTTTCATTGCCGGGACAAGAATCTGTGTAAGGGAATGTCAAGGTGGTTCCCATCGAAGACAAAGATTTAGAAGTGGATAGAGGATCAAGAGAGGGACTTCACTGAAGCCCAAAATAAGAACCCTAAGCTAAGTACTGAAGGTTGGCTGCAGAGACACATCTTCACCGATATTCATGAGATCTTATTTGGAGGAATCCATCAAGAGCTATATGAGTGGTTAGCTAGGTTATCTGATACCTAGTTCGATATTAGATATAGACCTCCTATGGTCTGGACATCGAAGTTGATTAAGAAGGTTAAGAGAGTTGACAACGCTGTATCAAGGGCTGTAGATCACTGGTTCGATAGTACCATTGGAGGGTATATCACCAAATTTGATGTTGACATAACATAATCATATAGCCAAGCCGAGAGATACTTATTCAAAGGACCTAGAGGAAAAGTTTTACAATTTCTGAAGCTAAGAATCAAGATGTTGTTGCATGAAAAGAACGTATTGAAGATACAGTAGATTGGTTATATCCAAAAAGGCTAATGTTCAAGAATTCAGACAGCGACAGTGACACAAAAGATGGGCATACATGCAGTGGGAAAGTATTTTGAGGGGTTCACCTTGAGAACATGTTCAATAAAAACTACAGAGACGAGGGTTTCCACAGTGGAGAAGAGGCAGATCTGACAGACGAAGAACATTTAGAACCCACTAGAGCAGAGGAAGAGGAAGCTGAAGAACTTTGCCAGAACGAGCTAGAAACATCAGGAACTGCGCATACCATTGAAGTAAGTAATATCAATCCTTTTTTTTGTTTCATAAATTCTAAGTAATTAGAATATTCCGAATCACCAGAGTCCGCAGACTACTATTACTAGTATTTCAACATCTACTCAGATAGGAAACCTAGGAAGCTGTATGGAAGACAAGACGAGGCTCCATTTCTTTAAAGGAGATGGATCTGAAGATCCTGATCAACACTGGTTCCTGTGTGAGGCCATATGGAACATTAAAAATATTACCGATGAAGCTGTTAAAAGAAACCAGTTTAGCACTACGTTGAGGGATCGCGCACTGAGATGGTACATGAAGATTGTTCAAGGACTTGCACAGCCTAAGCCACTAAATGAGATCAAGAATGCGCTGGTTGTAGAGTTTAAAAAATCTAAGTCGAAGTCACAGTGTATTACTGAGATAAAGGAGATCAAACAGAAGGTAGCCGAACCTGTTTGGGAGTTCGATCAGAGATTCAAGACCCTAACATGCCGATTGACTTTAGGATCCCAGATGAGAAGAACAAAGAATGGTTCATCGCTGGTCTTTTACCACACATCAGAGTTCCCCTGATGCAACATAATATTTCATCGCAGGAAAAATCTTTGGAGATCCATGAATCTTGAATCAACACCTATGGGAGAATCTAGCTCAGGCACGAGCCAGATCTTGAGCCAACTGACTAGTTTGTCTCTGCAGGTTGAGGATATGAAGAAGGACAAGGGGAAGGAAAAAAGATAAGATATCTGGTGTGTAAGATGCAGATCCAAAGGTCATGATAAAGAACATTGTCCCATGTTTCATGAATATTTGGCCTCAGGAGCGCTGATCCCCTTGAAGAAAGTTAACCTGCCCTGGTGCGAAGTATGCAGAAACTGACATCGCCCTGGTGAGTGCTATTATATGCATAAGTATGTTCAGATACCCACAAACTTGTACTGCACATTCTGTAAGTCCGTAGGGCACGATGATAGAGATTGTAGGGATTTTGACATGATGCACGAAAGATTAAGAGACATATACAAGATCCAAGGCGAAGTACACCAAGAAGGAAACAATGCACAATATAATTCCCCAGGAAGAGGAAGTTTCAATCCTCACGGTGGATACAGAGGATGAGGAAGAGGAGGAGGTATGGTTCGAGGCTAAGGACAAATAATCTGTTACAACTGCGTGCAACTAGGACATTTAGCGAGGGACTGCCATAACCCTTGCACAACCTATAGTTATTGCAATTCCTTTGAGCATATCATCGAGGACTGCCCTTTGCTACTAGCTAAGCTTTAAGAAAGATGAGGAGCTCAACAAAACCTGCAATTGCAACTGATATATGCTGAACCTCACGGAGAAGACCCTAGAGTCCCTGTTATCACTTGAGGAGGTGCTGCTACATGATAAGACAAAGCAGCCCAAGGAAAGACTGCAGATGACCACGAAGTCAAGAAATCTACAAAGAAGACCCCAATGTTCGATGCTAAGAAAGAAAGATAATTATTTGAGGAGGAAAGAAAAGAGTTCAAAGGAGATCAAGGGTCTTCATCAAATAAACAACTAGAAATCAAAGAATATGGCATGCCTGAGACGTTTGATCAGTCTGCGTCACCAACAAAAGGAAAAGAGGTAAGAAAGCTCATGGAATTTTTGTGCACTTGTGTTAAGTTGATTCAAGATAAAAGCGTTATACAAGAGTTACAAGATTTAATCAAGTAGTATGAGCTAGGAAAGATAGACTCCTTACTAAATAGGGTAGTGCACCAAATTGGGAAAAGGAGAAGGACAAATAAAAAATTACACCTGAATGCTCAAATAGGAGAATATGATATAGACTATGTGGTCCTCGACTTAGGGTCGGAGGTCAATGTCATGCCGAAGCAAACCTGGGCACTGATGGGAAAACCAAAGTTGATCTATTCCCCTATCAGGCTTAGAATGGCTAATCAACAAGCTATCAAACCATTTGGATGATTGGAGAATGTCCTTGTGGACATCGATGGAGTTAGAACATTTGCATATTTTGAAGTAATTGAAATTGTTGATGACAACTGCCCTTATCCTGCATTATTAGTAATTGACTGGGCCTTAAAAAATTCTACTGTTGTTGATCTAAAGAGGAGGTGCATGACATTTGAAAGAGATGGCCTTAGGGTGATTTCACCTTTAGTTCCAGATGAGGGTCCTCGATACACATAGCCTATCAGAGAAGAAGACCGCGCGTATGAACTGGAAAACATCTACAAACTAACAACCAGACACCATGATTATATCAATCCTACAACCGACGAGAATCCAAGCTGGCGAAGTGACAACACATGTTCATCAGACTCAAAAGAAGCGTTGGAGAAATGGCAGAACCATATGTATGAAGTCTCTACCAGAAGATGTGCTAGACTAACTAGAGAGGTTTGCTGGATCGACACAACAATGAGTAACTTACCCACATTTGATGGGCTGAACCCTTTAGAAAAATTCTTATCAAAGTTTGAGACAAGTGTACCAACACAACATAGGCTGTTGGCAATGGATGAGGCCATGAAAGCTACACCAACAAGATGGTGGGGGACGCACAAAGGAAACATCATAGACTGGACACAATGTTGAACTTTGATGACATCACGGTTCTCAACACAAGTAGGAAGCTGCGAAGTGAGGTACATAGGTTGAATTTTCCCAAAGGACTATGTGCGAAGCTGCGAAGAGGCTTGGAGTGACATTCCTTGAGAACAATGGGTGCATAGATTCATTAACACGCTGGACACGATCCCTATCAACTGGTACCTTCAAGCGGAGCTGCGCCTCGTCACTTCATATTGGGAAGGTATGATCCAGAATTTTGTAACCACCTTTTTGTTTGAAAGTGAATTTCCTTCAGTAGACCAAGAATTACAGATTGTGAGAGAAAAAGTATTTAAGGAGGCATTTGGCCTCCCTTTGGAGAAAGAAGAGGATGAATGGACCACACCATTCCAGAAATTGCAAGGATGTTACAACATTAATGCCGATGAAGATGATGATCCGAGGAAGGTAAACATCGCTGAGATAGAAGGCCACAAAAATGTGGAAGGACCAGGAGTTGAGCTTCCATTCATAGGATAGTCGATCAAAATAAAGAAAGTCAATATTGGGACAGAGGAGACACCGAATCTTGCCAATGTCGGAGATTATTGGGATGCTGCTACCATTGACAAGATTACAGAGTTATTGCATGAATATCAGGGCTTGTTCCCAACCAAGTTCACTAATATGAAGGGAATCACAGGGCCTATGGGTGAGATGAGAATACCTTTGAAACCAGATGCAAATCCAGTCAAGCAAAGACCTTACAGACTGAACCCGAAATATAATGAAAAAGTGAAGATTGAGCTCGACAAAATGATGGAAGGAGGGATTATTGAACCTGTCGAAGAGTCGGAGTGGATCAACCTTATGGTGGTACAAGACAAGAGGACAGGAGAAATCAAGATCTTTGTGGACCTCAGAAAGTTGAATGATTCCTATCTGCATGACCCTTTCCCTACACCATTCACAGACGAAGTGTTGGATAATGTGGGAGGCTAGGAAGTATATTCTTTTATAGATG
Organism: Picea sitchensis; assembly: GCA_010110895.2. Classification (NCBI taxonomy): domain Eukaryota; kingdom Viridiplantae; phylum Streptophyta; class Pinopsida; order Pinales; family Pinaceae; genus Picea; species Picea sitchensis. The sequence continues at coordinate 250,424 of SNQJ01S0019461.1, read as the reverse complement.
ACTTTTCGGGATACCATCAGATCCGCATTGCCAAGGAGGAACATCATAAGACTACGTTTTCCACAGAGTGGGGATCCTAACAATATACAATAATGCCATTTGTATTGAAGAATTCCCCAGACATATTTTCCAGGGTGGTGGTCGAAGCGTTCAAAGAATTTTTTCATAAATATTTAGAAGCATACTTTGATGACTGGACTATTTTTAGTTTGTTGAAAAATCATTTTGAATGTCTAAGGCTAATGTTGGACAAATGCAGGTAGTGTCAAATTGATTTGAATCTGAAGAAATGCATCTTCTTCTCACCATTTGGAGTGATATTAGGTCATATTGTATGCAAGCAGGGATTGTTGGTTGACCCAACTAAAATTGCAATTATAGTTGATTTGCCACCCACTACTTCAGTCAAACAATTGTGCACTGCACTGGGCCATACTGGATATTACAGGAAATTTATCAAAGGATATGCCCAAATTACAAAACCAATGGAGAAGCTGATGAAGAAGGACTGCCAGTATGAGTGGACAGATGAATGTCAGCAGATCTTTGACACACTGAAACAAAAGATGGTTACAATGCACATTCTAGTTTTTCCAGATTGGACAAAGAATTCCATGTGCATGTTGATGCATCTTCTATTGCATTAGGAGCAGTACTGGCACAACCTGGAGAAGGGGAAATTGATAATCCATTATCATTTTCCAGCAGGAAGCTATCCACAACTAAAGTTAATTACACCACTACAGAGAGAGAGGGACTAGCCATGGTGTATGCACTGCAAAAATTCCGCCACTACTTGTTGGGAGGACACTTTAAAATGTTTACTGATCACTCCGCACTGAAGCACCTAGTCAACAAGCCAGTGTTGGGGGGGAGAATATGCAGATGGATTCTGCTGTTTCAAGAATATGATTTTGAGATCACAGTTAAGCCAGGAAGAATGAACAAGGGCCCATACCACTTATCAAGGTTGGAACATGGCAAAGAACCTACCAATTTGGAGGATACATTACCGGATGCACAAATGATCGCCATTAGAAAGATTGATGACATCTTCACAGACATAGTCCAGTTCCTGTCAAGAGGAATGGCTCCAAGTGAGTATAAATTTCCTCAGAAGAAACAATTAGTGGTGCGTGATGCAGACTTTTCACTTATAGTTGGACAACTGTACAAAATGGGACCATATGAAATATTAACGAGGTGTGTTATGGAGACAGAGTGACCATTGATCCTTGCAGAAGCTCATGAAGGCATCACAGGAGGAAATTACGCAAGGAAAGCAACTGTGCAGAAGGTTCTGCGAGCTGGCCTTTGGTGGCCTACATTGCACAGAGATGCTAAAGAGTATGCCATAGCATGTGATGTATGCCAGAGAATTGGAAAACCATCAGGAAGAGATGAAATTCCATTAGCACCGCAGATGACCCTACAAGCATTTGAAAAGTGGGCCATTGAATTCGTGGGACCTATAAACCCACCAGGAAAGCGCACAGGAGCAAGGTACATTATTACTGCGACATGCTACTTAACCATATGGGCCGAAGCCAGAGTAGTCAAGGATTGTAGTGCAACTACAACTGCACATTTTATATTTGATGACATAATAACCAGGTTTGGATGCCCTAAGATCCTTATGAGTGATCAAGGTACACACTTCATCAATAAGATAGTTGAAGCCCTGACTGAAGAATTTGCAGTCCACCATCAGAAGAGTACACCTTACCATCCACAAGCAAACAGAACGGTTGAAGCATTCAACAAGATCTTGGAGACAACATTGACAAAGATTTGCAGTGTGAACAGGGATGACTGGGATTTAAGAGTACCAACAATACTCTGGGCTTATAGAACCACTTGGAAAAAATTAACAATGCAAACCCCCTTCAAGTTGGTTTATGGTCTTGAAGTTGTTGTCCAGATGGAATACTTAGTACCAAGCCTAAGAATTGTTGCATTTATAGCCATGGATGATACTGACAGTGTTCGCGAGAGGCTTGCACAATTGGTTGAACTGGAAGAAGACAAATTCATTGCAGGATTCCATCAACAAGTTTAGAAGGAATGAGAAAAGGCCTATCATGACAGGCACATCAAGAAGAAGACATTCAAGCAATGTGATTTAGTACTGGTGTATGATAGTAAGTTTATCAAACACCCTAGGAAGTTCAGAACACATTGGATCAGGCCATATGAGATTGCCTATGTTACAAAAGGAGGAGCTGCGTAGCTGAAGACATTGAAGGGAGATTGGAAGGAAGGATTGGTGAATGGAGTGGACTGAAGTTGTACTATGATAACTAGTTGCCTCGCATCTCTCAGTAAAAGCATGAGGAAAACGATCTAGGTACCAGGTGCAGTTGAAACTGGGTACTAGCCACTTAAAAGACAGTCTGCACAAGGATGGAAAGGAGGCATAAAGAAGAAAGCAAGGGCTGCACTGCGCAGTCCAAAGTCAAAGTAAAACAAGAGGATCCGATTTGAAGTGCCTCAGGATGAGTCACAGGTGAATGTTGGGGGCCTATTGGCACTTGGTTATGGAAGGAAGTGAAGAAGAAGGAAGGAAAGGTAAAAACTGAGCTTCACGAGAGACACAATAACTGTCACTGAGTCAAAGTGAGAAAAATAGAAGGAAATATGGAGCGAAGTGCGGAAAAAGCAAGTCGTTGGATGAGGAGATCAGGGATGACAGATCAACATGGAAGAAGGATCTTGGACAACTCAACAAGTAGAGAAATACATAATTGGATGCTTTGGAGCACCATGCAATGAAGAAGGAAAGACAGGCTGGCGAAGCCTAGAAAAAGTGGGTTAAGTTGACCTAGGGTTTTAGGTACCTAGGGTTTTGGTACCTAGGGTTTTGACACCTAGGTTGCGACCTAAGGCTGTCGGTGAGGGATTGTAATGTATAAATAAAGGTCAAGAGGACCTGGGTTGGGTTGGTCATTGAGTATTGGTATGATATTGTTGTTATATCTCTGTTGTGGAGGGAGAGGATTGTATTGTGAGATCTTCAGCTGTGTGCAAAGGTCAAGTCCTGCAGTTGGGTGCGTAGGAAAGGGAGAGAAAGAGAAAGAACAAAGAAGATATGCTAGTTGAGAGTGCAGATAGGAACTATATGCTTTACCTTAATAAATCATAAGCACAATTATGTGGATGTAGCCCTAGAGAGAGGGTGAACCACGTATATTTTTTGTAATCATACTTGTAAAGAAACCCCCTTTAACTTTAGTTGACCCCTTGCCCAATCTCAGGCACTAGTCTTAGTTTCCCTAAGAAAAGGTATTTCTTAACATACTAACCCTTGCATCTTGCATTGCTGCTTGTGCATCTTAGGTTAGAATCCCCCAAGCCTTAACAAATTAAAAGTAACTACTACAACTTAACTCTAAAAGTAATCTAGAAACTAGGGACTACCCCCCTTGGCTTCCCTAGGAGTGAGCCTAGACGGAAGAGGTTCAAGTCAAAGTGACAGCGTGGGCTTTGAACCTAGGCATTGTGCCTCCAAGGACACACTAAGTGATCCAGACAACATCTTTGGCGCCGTTTCCAGGGATAAGTCGTTTATCCTTGGTCAAAATGACTTAATTGATTCTTTAAGAACTAAATAATAAAAATTTTAGGCCTTAAAATTATTTGAACCAGTGATTGGTTAGCTTTGTGTGATTCTTGTATAAGTGGCGACTCCATTGAAAAAATCTAGCAAGTATACTACTAGGATCACTTCACAAGGAGTGGTTTATTCTTTTCCTGACCCCTAAAAGGTTTATAGGAGGATACTAAACTGCTTGGCTCCTAGGAGACTACTTGAAAGTCTTAGGGAGGAAGCACTCAATGATATCCAATTCTTGTTCCAAACTAATAATCAACCAACTGTTAATAATCCCACTAATAATTCTAACGTAACGATGACTTCCTGTTTGAGTCCTTTGAACCTTGCATCAATTCAGGGTTCCCTTCACGATGTTCCAGAGAAAGCCATTGACAAGTTGCCTATTTTTCATGGGAACAATGCTATAAGTGCCAGGTCCCACATTGCAAGTTTTGACAAATGTGTTCAGAAGTATTGTAAAGGTCATAACGAAGAAGATGTGAAGATGACCTTGTTTATCTTTTCTTTAGAAGGAGACGCTGGCGAATGGTTTTCAGATTTTCCTGCAAACAAGTTTGCCACCCTTAATTCAATATTGTATGAATTTAGGAAGAGATGGTGTGACCAAAAGGATCATAGATTTCAGCTGGGTGTTCTTACCACTAGTCACAAGAAGGAAAATGAAACTGTGTTAGAATTTAACACTAAGTTTAATAGTGTGGTAAAGGGCCTTCATCAAGATGTTAAGCCTCTAGATGCTGCAATTTTGATTTATTATATAGAGGCTTTTGAGGGTGAAATGAGATATGCTTTAAGGGATAAGGATCCTCAAACTTTTCCTGCAACACAAGAAATAACTGTAAGGATTGAGTAGAATATGATTGAAGCTAGGAAATCCGACATTCTTGGTTTCAATAGAGGTTCTTCTTCAAAGGTTAATGATGAGAAGAAAAAGAAGGACGAGGGTCAAGGATCATCAAGTGATGGGATCAGAGAAATCAAAGAGTTGACTCAATTAATCAATCAGATGGAAATAAATCATGCAAATCAAATCAATGCTTTGCAGAATAAGGTGATCACCATGGAGAGTTCCCAAAGTAATAGACAACAACACAAGCCAAATGATAGGTGGCCAAGAAGACCTCCCCAAAATGATCAAAGACCACCTAATCCTTTTGAATCCACCAACTTGGTAGATCATCGCTCTATACCTTATTGTAGGCCTTGTGGTGAGTTTCATGAGGAATCGACTTGTTTAGTTTACCTTGAGGAGTGTGAAAATGAATATGGAAACCAAGGAAATGAACAAGTTAATATGTGTGATGAAAGATTCCAGGGTAGCATGTATGATTGGATGGATTTCAATGATTATGGAAGTAGTGGAAACTTTATGAATGGTAATATTGATAAAGATATAGAAAAGTATGGGCCCAAGCCAACTCCCCAACAAGTTACAGAAATGGCTAAGTTTAGAGGCATTACATACCAAAGGGGTGGAAATAAAATTCAAGATAAAAGTCAAACTAGTGCCCCCAAAGTGTCATCAACTCCTCCTAAGTCTAATGTGCCCATTAATGCAGACTTAAACTTTGACTTAGGTGGTTGGTTGAGTAATGCGAAGGTGTTAGTGCCAGTGTCATAAATCATGAAGATTCCTTCACATAAGCAAAATCTACTTAAAGACATTGAACAACCTCCTAAAAGTGTTGTAGAGAAACAACTAGCCGTGGCTTACTAGGATGCACCAGTGATTCTAGAAAATTGGGATAGGAAGAATGAGAAGAATCTGCCTTTCTACCTTTCTTTTCTTGTGAACGATAAAGTGTTACACAATTGCATTCTTGATTAAGGAGCAAGCTCAAATGTTATTACTAAGAAGGTAATGGAACAATTAAACTTAAGAATATCAAGACCTTACCACAACATTTTTGCCTTGGATAGTCAAACGATTGAAGTGCATGGATTGATAAAAGGTTTGCAAGTACACTTAGCATTATTTTCGGATATCATGTTTGAAATGGATATTGTGGTGATCGATGTTCCGGATGTTTGGGGAATGCTATTGAATAGAAAAGCAACTGCAGATTTGGGTGGTATTCTACAAATGGATCTATCTTATGGTACTCTCCCTACCCCATATAGAAATACTTTTAAGTTGAATATGGAAGTGTATATAAAGTATAATGTTGAATACCCCAACCATCCCAAAAATGAATTAAAGTGGACTGATGAAGGTCTTGGTAACTATGCCATATTATCTAATTCCATTGTGCCTTTTGAAGAAACAAGCCAAGATAATGAGTTAGATAAGGTGTGGTACATGAAATTTGATGGTGCTTTTTCTAGAGCAGGAAAAGGTGCTGGTATTGTGCTTCAAGATCCAAATGGTGAAGTGTTGAAATTTTATTATAGATTGGAGTTTGATGCAACCAATAAGGTGGCTGAGTATGAGTATTTACTCCTTGGTTTAGAACTATGCAAAGATAGGGGAATAAAATGTCTAAATATCAAAGGGGATTCAAACTTGGTTATACAACAATTAAAGAACATGTTTGCTTGCAGGTCAGAAAGATTGAAAGGGTATAGGAATGCAATTTGGAACTTTATGAATGATTTAGATGCCATGAACTTGATTGCAATTCCTAGGGAAAAAAATTCAAAAGCCGATGAACTTGCAGTAGCAACTTCCACACTACAACTTCTAGATAGTTTGATTGATGAGAATATTTCAGTAGACCCTCGGTCCTGGATAACATGGACCATTGGCAGGTTTTGGATGATGACAAACAGGTGATCAAATTTTTACTTCACATCCATGAATTTTCAGACTTAGGCATAAGTTTGAAAGAAGAAGGTTGCAATTACACTGAAAATGATGATGACGTGAAAGCACTACCTAAAGGAGTGGTTTCTTCATAAAAGAATTTTGATAGACAGGATGGTCATAAGCAAAAAGATGACACAAAGAAAAAACTATGTGATTACCTTGAAGTCAATATTGGAACTAATGAAGAGCCTAGATTGATAAAAGTAGGAAAGACTACTCCTATAGATGAAAAGAATGAAATTGTTAAGTTATTAAAAGAATATAGGGATGTATTGGCCTTTAGCTATGATGAACTCAAAGTCTGTAGGGAGGATGTGATTCAACATGTGATTCCTCTTAAGGAAGGTACCAAACCCTTTAGACAAAAATTAAGGCAGTTGAACCCCAAGTTAGCTCCTTTGGTTCAAAAGGAGTTACAAAAAATGTTAGAAGCAGTTATCATTGCACAGACTAGACATGCTTCTTGGTGTTCGAATATGGTAGTTGCCAAGAAAAAGACAGGGAATATTCGGATATGCATTGACTTCAAGAATTTAAATATTGCTTGCACAAAAGACCACTATCCCCTACCCAAGATGGAAACTTTACTTCAACGGGTTACATGTTCAGGAATGATTTCCGTGCTTGATGGTTTCTCAGGTTATAATCAGATCAGATTAAAACCAGAGGATAGGCATAAGACTACTTTCACTACTCCATGGGGAACTTTTGAATATCTTAGAATGCCATTTGGTTTATCAAATGCTGGAGCTAATTTTCAGAGAGCTATGGATTATTACTTTAGAGGGTTGATTGGTAATTTGATTGAAATATATTAGGATGATTTAACGGTTTTTTCTAAGGATGGTAAAACTCACATTGACCACCTTAGGCAAGTTTTGGACAAATGTAGAGAGTTTGGAATTTCTCTAAATCTTGCTAAGTCAGTTTTTGGGGAGACCGAAGGTAATTTATTGGGCCACATCATAACTAAAGATGGGGTTAAATTGGACCTGGAAAGAGTTGAAGCCATTGGTAAAGTGCCTTTGCCAACAACAAAGAAACTTCTTCAATCCTTATTAGGGAAAACCAACTTTGTCCATAGGTTCATTCCTAATTATGCTGAGATCATGAAACCTATATATAAGTTACTTAAGAAGGATGTGAAATTTGGATGGAATGATGAAAGTAAACAAGCTTTTGAAAGTATAAACACTGCAATATGTGAAGCTCCAGTCTTTATTAGCCCAAACTATAAGAAAGACTTTCAAATTTTCTCCTTTGCTTCTGAATACACCATTGCTGGGGTGTTGCTTCAGAAAAATGATCAAGGCCATGATCAACCTATTTCATATATGAGTAGGGCCTTGCAAAATTCAGAATTAAAGTATCCCATGTTTGAGAAACAGGTTTATGCCTTAGTCAAATCGCTCAAACACTTCAGAGTCTTCATTGGATATTCCAAGGTGATTGGTTATGTTCCTAATTTTGCAGTTAAAGATGTTTTATCTCAGGTGGAAGGATTAGGCTCAAGGGGTAGATGGATTGCTAAGATCCAAGAGTATGATTTGGAAATTAAACTGACAAAATTGATTAAGGGTCAAGGCTTGGCTAAAATGTTGACAGAAAGTAATGAGAAAGCCTTGGATATGGTTAACCAAATCAATAATGAAGAATTGCATCCTAACTTGTTGAAACTTGAACAAGTAGATTGGTATACAAACATCATCTTCTATCTTAAGAATCTAACTTGTCCAAGGCATCTAGTAGGACACAAGAAAAGGGATTTGAGGTTAAAATCTTCGAAGTATGTCCTTACTAGAGATGTATTAGGATGGAAAAATCATGATGGGGTTATCCTTAGATGTGTGGATGACATTGAGTCAAAGAAACTAATGGATGAATTCCATGGAGGATTTTGTGGAGGACACTTTGCTTCTAAAACTACTACCCACAAAATCCTTAGAGAAAGATATTATTGGCCCACTATATTTTCAGATGTACATCAACTTGTTCGGAAATGTGAGCCATGTCAGCTTTTCATAGGAAAGAATAAATTAACAACACTCCCTTTGCAACCAGGGGTGGTTGAAGCACCTTTTCAACAGTGGGGTTTGGACTTCATCGGGAAGTTTAGTGATAATTCAAGTAATGGTTATTCATGGGTTCTCACAACTACATATTACTTTACAAAATGGGTTGAAGCCATTCCAACAAAGTCAACAACTGAAAAGGTAGTGATGTATTTCCTTGAAGACAGAATCATAACTAGATTTGGGGTCCCATCAAAGATAGTGATAGATAATGCCAAGGCCTTTTGTTCAGCCGAGATGTCGTCTTTTTGCTTCAAGTATGGTACTATCTTGTCACATGCATTAGATTACTATCCCCAAGGAAATGGTCAAGCAAAGTCAAGTAATAAAAAATTAATGACCATTGTTCAGAAAATAGTCGGTGAAAACAAGAAGTCTTGGGATAGTAAAATCAAACACGCATTATGGGCTAACAGAATAACAAAGAAAGAAGCTATTGGAAAGAGTCCATTTGAGCTAGTATATGGATTGGAGGCTAAGTTTCCAGTACACCTTAGAATTCCTACTTATGGGCTAGTTGAGGATGTTTCCACAGAGAAGGATGCAGTTCAGAATAGGGTCAACCAGATCATTGAGTTAGATGAAATCAGACGAAGGGATTATGATCAAAATTGCAGAAATCAGAGCAGGGTTAAGAAAGATTTTGACAGGTCAGTCAGACAGAGGGACTTCATGGTTGGTGATATCATTTTTTTATGGGATAAAGGCAGAGAGAAACCTGGAAAACACGACAAATTTGACAGCTTATGGTTAGGGCCATATTTGATCAGATAAATAGCAGGGTCGAATTCTTTTCATCTCAGCCATTTGGATGGTGAGCCCATTAACATTCCGAGGAATGGGCAACAACTCAAACTTTTTTTCAGATGAGGGGCAACTTGGTGTCCAAATGGACACCCTCTGTAACGTATCTCTAACCCTTTTCCTTGTACTTCAGTTTTGTATTATTCATTCATTATGTAAATGTATAATTAGAATTTTTCTTTTGTACTATAGGTTTCATTTGTTGTAAAATACTGATGTTGTACTTCAGTCATTTTGTACTATAAATGTTGTATATAACATTCATTTATTTAATCATGTATATATGTATTCTTATGTTGGTTATTGGTGAGCACTCTGTTGTAGGTGCTGGATTCTCGTATGCTCTCCGTCTCGAGTGAGAAGATCAAACACACGTCCCCATGTGGAGCCATATGCTGACCACCTCTTCAACACAAGTGGTCAACTCCCTGTGCCATGAAGAGATGCATCATCAGATGCAAATTTGTCGAAGACTTTGGTTCTACAGTGCATGTTTGGCCCCAAAACTTCTTTTTGTAATTGGAATTTCCGCACCAGTGCGTGGGTTAATAATGTAATAGGTCTGCATGAGTCATGTCTAGGTCAGTTACCTTGGGATCGTTTCACTGGGAGAGTTCCTTTCACAGAGGTTTTTTTATCCTTAGGTTATCAATTGGGCTTTTCAGCCTTATTGATTTCCCTTGAGTTTTTCCCTCACACTTGCAATAATTCCTGCAAAGTGGTGAACAACGTTCTAGTGGGTTTATCTTTTGGTAACTATTATAAGGAATCATTGTAAATGACCATGCAAGACATCTTATAAAGTTTCGCGAAATTTTGTCAAGTCTAAGTCAGTTTTTTTAATTAATTAATTTTTAATTAAATTTCCCTAAGTTTGGAGGTTTAATTATTTAATTATTTTTGAGCAAAAATTGTAAAAACTAGGTCCTTGGATTTTTGATAGGGGTATTTGTGCTCAAAATAAATGGAATAACATCCCCCACATCCATGGACCAAGTTTCAGATCAGTGGGATAGGTTTTGCTATGGGTTTGTCCACCTAGAGTGTCAGTCAGTCTAAAACAACAATTTTAATTGCTAAAGTCCAAACATGGCAAAGTTGTAAAATTGTAATAATGAGTTAAAAGGATGTTAAATGATGGTTAGAAGTTAGAGAGAGACTCCCTAAACCTAAACCTACCCATCCAACCTTGTTTCAACCCTTTAAACACCCTTACCCCCTAACCACACTCAAAAGTTACGCCCCCCTAGGGGGATTGACGTTTTTCCTTGGAGATTGATGTTGTGACCTACGTGGGACCCCCTCTCTTGTGATTTACCTTCCTCTAAACCCCACGTATCACCATAAGGTGATCCCACACCTTTTCCCTCATCCCAACACCTCCATCCTTTCCATCACCCCCAAGTGGTGCGCCCTCCAAGAGGAGTTACGCCCCCCTTCACTTGGAAATTTCTAGAAATAATTTTTAAAAATTATTTAAATTCTTCCACTCCCCTAGCACGAATCCCATAGCCTGCCACTTGCCTTTGTGTGATCCCAACACCACCCACACCTTTCTAAACCCTAGATCTAGGATTCAAACCCTAGATGGTGCGCGCTAGCCTAGAGATCTACTCTTATGCTTGGTGGTGGACACTTGGCATTGATCCAAGAGAGGTAGGTTTGCCTCTCCAAGAATAAATAGATCTCTCTACTCACTCCCAATCCACCATATCTTGAGCTAAAGTTATGCTACTTGATCTCTCTCTCTCTCTCTCTCTCTCATTCATCATTTTCATTCTCTTGCTCTTTAGGGTTTTGGAGATAGTTTTATTCAAGATTATTCTTCTTGAGTAATAAAGAGAAAACATTGGAGGATTATTGGAAGAGTTATGCACATGCTTCTTCTTGCCATACACATGAGGTAAACTTGTTCTAAGATTTTGTTTGGTGATTGCATCTTTGGATCCAAACGTAAAATGTTATTTTGGTAGATCTAGTAATGCACATGCTTGTAGGTCTATGTATCTTGATATGCTAGATAAGATTGAAATGTCATCTTATTAGTATATGCAACATATTTTCTATTGTATGCCATCATTGCTCAAGGTTTTTCCAGGTTTAGATTCAAGGGTTTCATTGGGACAACCTCAAGCAAGAAGGCTCCCTTGAGACACACTCAAACTCCATTTCTTTCTCACCCTTACTCTTCTTCTATATTTCGGTTCATTCCATCAATATTTAAGCTAGCATAGCTTAGTAAGATAGGTCATTTTTAATCCAAATTTATAAATTTTTCTTAAGAAAATATTTTTCCCTAAAAAGACAAAAGTTTTTCTTCACTATATTGGTTGTGTGTAGCATTTCTAGCAAGGATACCTTGCTGGTTTTTGCAGGTTCAGATCTGGTTGAGAGGGGTTTTGGCTACCCAAAGGCATCCACACAACACTAAAAGACCCCCCAAGGGATTGGTAGCTATTTATCAACCTTCCTTCTTCAATTTGTAAGCATTTTTTTCATTTCTTCTCTCGTTTTCTTGCTTGTAGTGGCACATAGTTGTGGGAGAAGGATTGGTATGGCCTCCTCCCACGTGTGAGCCTTGGGGTAGCTAGGATTTATCTTAGATCTTGATTTACCTTTCTTGATTTTTTCCTTTTGAGCTAGGACGTGAGGGTTTGTGAGATAATGGGTATCTCCCAAACCCTCGGACGTGGGGTTAGGGTTTGCTTGTTGGCTTCTTGTTTTGCTTCTCTCTCTCTTGCTTCCTCTTCTTGGTTTGCTTGTTTCTCTCTCTTTTATAAATATTCTTCTAATTTAAGCAAGCTAATTAATTGCCTACCTATTTGGGAGAGGAATACCCCAAAAGGTTGGGTTAGGGTTTAATTTGTGGTTGGAGATCTAATTGTTAATGCTCTAAATATTCTAGATCTACATCTAACACTCAATAATTCTCTAGCTTAAGCCTATTGGGCCTCATAATCAACTTAACTAGATCCCATGCATTCTTATTTTACTACACGTGTTTATCTTTATGTTCCATGCTTAGATCCATAATCCTTAATGTTAGTTGCTTCATTAAGTGAATGATGTTCTTCTTTATTGCATAGATCTCTTTAATTCCATTTGCCATATGCTCTAAGTAACTTAATTCATAAGTTGATAAGTAGGCAAGCAGTTAAATTTCTTTTTCTCTCTCACAATTAATGCTCATATATTAATTCTCTCAATCATTAGATAAGTGTGTTTCTCTTTTCATCTTGTTGGCAAGTTGTTCTTGCCCTTGCACTTTATCTCTTTACTTTGAAAGCTATTTAATTGTGCATCTAAGTGACTTGCTCTCACATAGCATATATGTGTTAATGCTCTTAATCTCTTACACTTAATCAACACATCTCTAAGGATGAAGTGAGTTTCGGCCAAGTCACAATATCACTCTTTAAAAGTGTCCTAAAACTCTTAAAACACTCCAAAACACTCCTAAAAGTCTACCTAATTCATATAATAACTTAATAGAATCTTTAGGGTACCTTAGACCACCATCTTCACCATATAAAACGGGGATTGAGGGACAACAGAAGGTGTAGGTTGGGGATGGTCTCATGGCGCACATGATGCATCCTTTCCGTAAGAACTCTTTCTTCCGGGCTGACCTATGAAGTTAGGGTTGCAACACTTATTGAGCATCCAATAGTTATTTGGCAATAGGGGGATGAGGCTTTGGTGAAAGCTTAATAAAACTTAATAATCCTAAGAAAGCTTAATAACTCAACCTTGGACCTAAGTCTAAAACTTTCATGGGTTTAACAATTAAGAGTGGTTGTCTTTCATCTTCTATACTTGTGCTTAATCTTCTTTGATGATGATTTATTGATGATGATCTCATAAATGTTACATGATGATTTGATCTCTTTATATCCTGCAAAAACACATAATAAGTAAAGTGGCTAGCTTGTTTGTTGTATTCTAGCATCTTCTAATTGTAAATCTTGTATCTAGTATTTATTTGATTAAGTTATTCTTTTGTAAGTAATATTGTAATCATACTTGTAAAGAAACCCCCTTTAACTTTAGTTGACTCCTTGCCCAATCTTAGGCACTAGTCTTAGTTTCCCTAGGAAAAGGTCTTGCTTGACATACTAACCCTTTCATCTTGCATTGCTGCTTGTGCATCTTAGGTTACAATCCCCCAAGCCTTAAAAAATTAAAACTAGCTCCTAGAACTTAACTCTAAAACTTATCTAGAAACTGGGGACTACCCCCCTTGGCTTCCCTAGGAGTGAGCCTAGACGGAAGAGGTTCAAGTCAAAGTGACATCATGGGCTTTGAACCGAAGCATTGTGCCTCCAAGGCCACACTAAGTGAGCCGGACTTAGCTCACATTTGCAAGTGTGTATTAGGACGACAACAGATCCCAAGTTCATATCAAAATTTTGGAAAGGGTTATTTAAATGATTTGGGAAAAAAATGAATTTTAGTACAACATATCATCCAGATTTAGATGAGAAAACATAGAGGATAAATTAGGTGATTGAATATATGTTGAGGATGTATGTAGTGGACAAGACTTATAGATGGGAATACTATCTTCATTTTTTTGAGTTTGATTATAACAATGGGTATCCAGAATTGTTGAATATGAGCTTGTTTGAAGCCTTTTATGGAAGGAAATGCAACATGCCAGTGAGCTGGGACAACCTAGTGGATAGAGTCATTTTTGGCTAAAGCTACTCAAGGAAATGGAAGAGAATATGGTAAATATCAAACTTAATTTAAATAATTCATAGGATAGGAAAAATGGCTATGCAAAAAAAGGTATAACACACAAATAATTTAGAGTGGGCGAGCATGTATTCTTAAAATTAAAGGCTAAAAGGAGTTCAACAATTGGGGGGATACTCAAAATTGGCAACAAGATATTTTGTGTTGTTTGAGATTCTAGAGAGATCCGACCTTGTTGCATACATGTTTGCATTGCTTTCATCCATGTGCATTCATAGTGTGTTTCATGTGTCTTTGCTTAAAAAGTATGTTCCTAATCCTAACCACGTAATTGATTTCACTATGATCTAGGAGGAGCATGAGGGAAACTTATAGGTCCATCAAGTGTGCTTATTGCATAGGAAGATCAAGGTGCTCTAGAATCGATCCATCGGAATGGCAAAGCTTCAATGAACCTACTATGGTCCTAAAGATGCTATGTGGGAGAATGAGGACACCATGCAGGAGGAGTACCCACAAAATTTTGAATATTTTTTTTATTGTACATTTGTATAAAATGCAATGAGGATAGTGCATAAATACAAGAGAGGGGAATGTTATACCCCAATTTGGCCCCTAGTTTTTAAATATACATGTGCATGTAATGTATAGGCTGGTGAGCCAATATATTTTTGGGATGGAGTTACTATAATTTTTTTGGGCCAGAGAGCCTATGATGATCAAAGACCAAAGATACTATATTGTAATGTGTACATACAACATCATTAATAAAATACATTGCATACCAAGTCAAAAAAAATAATATGGGGGGATATGATTCCTTGAGAGGGAAAAGGGGGATAAGAGATTGAGGAAAGGGGAGAAGCTAATGAAATAATATAATATTATTAGCCTAAGTCCTCATGTCATGATTGGTTTTCCTAGGAATAACAACAATAATCCTACTGCATCCTTGGCTTGTTACTTTACTTTCCAAATATGAGTTCATACAAACTTAAGAGGTGTTGTGCAAAATATATGCTTAATGCACTGACAAAAGTCTAGGTCTGAGATTGATCAAGGGGATAATGCATGAAAATTATGTAGGAATCTGAGTTGCAGAAAAATACTTTAATCTATTTGCATGAATGAAAGTATATCAACTTGAATGAAATGCTAATCTATATTCAGTAAAAGAAATCTAGTCTATTGGCATGAAAGAAAGCACACTGAACTATGAAAAGAGTAAACTAATTATAAAGCATGGAAAATAATTCTATTGCATGACAAGAATTTCATCAATAAGCTAAACTATTGCGTAGACTAAATGAACCAATTTATGCCTAACTCTTGAGTCAACATCAAGCCATATGTTATCTTATTGTATATTGCTAATTTCATGAAAAAGATAATTGAGAAAATTGAGAAACTTGAGATAAAACAACCCTACATGAAGTTTCCATAGGAACTGTAATAGTCCTATAAGAAGCTCCTACATGATGCCCAAAAGAGTCTCAAGAAGCTTGCAAAAGTCATCCAAAGCATTAACAAAGATAGACTAAAATATAATGAGGTAGAATTGAGGTTTTTATCCTTGAGAATATAATACTGAGCATCCCAATAGGCTGCCAACCCTTTCTATAGGAGACCTGCTGAAGCTTAACATTTAATAAAAGTTTTAAAGAAACCATAGATTACCATGCATAACTATATTAATCCTTCAAGAGAAATAAAAGACTAATTGATGAAATGCTAACATGCAAGAAAAAGAGAAATTGCAATAGGGTCTTTGAGCCCTATTGAGTGGGCCCTACCCAAGAAGCACAAGGAACCTTGAGGAAAATATAGTAAGATAATAACAAATACATATTTATTTCATCAAAATTAGTAATAGATCATGAGCAGAGCTCCAAGTATTCAACATAAGTATTCTTAACAAAAATTAAAATAATATTCATAATTCTAGCTGCCTTCTCCCTATACTTAGAGGTCTATTAATACACTTGATAACTCGACCTCTTCCCTTCGATTGCGGAGGAAATGGGGGAACCACATATCTCATTCAATCTCCTATGATTTTTGAATTGTTTCTTACAAGAGTGATGATTAGTAAATTGACAACACTCTAGATGTAGGTGGGGTACAAGGTCCCTTGATTCTTGGATGGCAATGCTCTAGAGGTAGGTGGGGGACAAGGTCCCTTGATTCTTGGAATCCTCCTTTACTCAAGGGTTTCGACCTGCTTGATTGATACTACACACATTCTTTATCAAAGAAATTATATAAAAAAGATACTATACAGATAAAATTCCACCTCAAAAACTTTTTCATTAAGAAACATAGAAAAGTACTCATGACTATTATTAAACATGGTCAAAAATAAATTATTAGTCATATCATGGTGAAAATGTGTATATGATGGGCCTTTTAGATAGGAAATATTAAGGCCCATCATCACCCACCAACTGAAATCTTTCACATCCTTGTGCAACAAAATGTTTCCTTTTGTCTTTACTATTGTTGTTGTTGTCTGTTGGTTTCCTGCCCACTACTAGGTTGCTGCTCTATTTCTTGATGTTGTTTCCCAGCATCCTACTGTTGTCTACTAGTATTCTTCTCACTGTGTTCCTACCTTACATCCCATGCTACATATTTAATGGTGGACTGCTGCTTATGTCACCCCTTGGCCTTTATGATCTTGGCCCACTCCTCTTCTTCCTTTTCCTTGTTGAGGTCATCCATTGGTGCCACATGAAGAACGATAGGGGGGTTCATTCTTAGTACAATCCAATTTGTTTTCAATTTTATTAGTGCCTCCTTGTAACAAGGTGTTCTTAGGAAGGAAATCTATAGAATTGGGGAAGTGAGGCTCTCTAATATGTAAGATTTCAGGCAAGGAGTGCCACCTCCTTTGGAAAGTTTCTGTTGCCTCCTCACCTAAGAGTCTCAGTGTATCATCTAGGTGAGCCATTTATTCTCTTTGCTTGGATTTCCATATTGTAACTATTTCTTTGTATATGGAGAGGCTAATATGGATTTCTATGACATTTCCTGGCATAACTGCTTCAGCTCTAATCCATAATGGGCTTTGAAATTCATCCTCCTTGTACTTTTTCATCTCTACTGCCCTCATATTTTTGTGTCTTATCCAGGATGAAAAGGCCATCATTTGAACATCCCCTACATATGGATTTGAGTTCCATTTGTAGTGGTGTGGGAGGATGATGTTGTGTAAGTAGAACTCACACATCCTTTCCTTTTCTTCCATACTACAATATTGGTAGGCATCCAAGAAATATTTGGGTGTGTCAAGGTTGTATCTTATGAGTTGGTCCAGATTTGTAATTTGATTTTTGTGCCATTTCTCTTTAAGGAACAATGCATATACCCTAGCAAGCTACCTGCACTCCAACATCTCTAGGGAAACCTGGGATATGGTATTTATTGAAGCTTCGTCTCTGTATTTTCATTCCTATCAACTAGTTCTCTCTTTGCTTCATCCAATTTTTGTTTTAGTTTCCTATTTCCACCCTTAGTTTCTAACTATATTCAATTTTCTGCATGGTCATGATCTAGAATTTCTCTTGCAGGTGTTGATGTTGTTTCTCCATTTCTTGAGGGGATTATTCCTTCTGCTTTCCTTTGTTTTTTTCTACCATCCTCTTCTATTTTATAACTTCAACCTTGGATTTATCCAATTCCAGCAGGGTGGCATAAATAATTTTTTCAACTGGAGTCTTAGTTTTGGAAGTCCCCTCAATTGGTAGTGGTTTCTCTTCTGTGGTTGATGCTTCTCCTTGGAGTGATTTTCATTGGGATCCTTTTAATACTTTTGGGCTAGGGGAGTCTTTTGATTTCTCAAATTGGTATGTAGTGGAGAGTGGTGTGATTAGCTTTGGGCTGTCCTACTTCTGTCTCTTTCTGACCCTATAGGACCTTCTCCTTCTAGGATGAACATGTTCAACACTTGTGATATTTAATGGGATGACATATGGGGTTCTTAGTCTTGTCAAAGTGTCAACCAACTCCCTTTATTCCCCCTCTACCTTTTGTGTCTTATTTTTCTACTATTTATAGGGCTTAAGTCTGGTTATCTTCTTAGGTTTATCATACCTCTCCTTTTCTTATTGACTCTTCTCTACCTGTACCCCCAAGAATTCTTGTTGATCCATGTCCACAAAATCTACCCATAGAACTCTATATTTTAGTCTTCTTAAGGAATTTGATACCATTAGCTTGTTGATCCCATGGTGGGCCAATACATAATGCTTTCCCTTTTTTACCTTGATGCTCATCTCCTTCAAGGATTGAAGGAGAAAATAAGGGAGACTTAGCTTCTTGTCTAGTTCTTGGTTGGAACACTACCCAAGCTAATGGAGAAGTCTGAAATGATATGCATATAGTATACTCATCCTCCCCTCACAAGTGACATATTTTATTATGTGATAGGCCACTTCTGGCCAGGGTGAGGGAGGATTTCTCTATTGATTCCATTTTTATCTTCTAGTGTCTTTTCATTTGGGTGAAAATATGAATTTTTGGTATTGATAGCCTCTTTCCTTTCCACCTTATCCTAAGGAATACCCATTGACAAGTTATATACCTTGGTGATAAATGCTTCATTGACCCTGAGAACCATACCTCTCAATGTTGATACATATCCTTGCTCTTGGATGTTCTAAAAATTAAGTACAAACTGTAAAGCAATTTCAACATCAAAACCCATCAATCTTTCAAAGTAACCTAACCAATTGCTTCTTTGAAATATCTCCACAATTTCTGGATTATCATAAATTATTGATGGTTCAGTTGGTTCCCTTTTATTGAGCCCTGCTCCTATGGTTTCTAGAAATGGTTACTCATGGATGTATAAAAGTCACATGCAGAAATAATGTTTGCAAAGGAGAAGAGATTTGAAAGGAAAAATATGGGCTATCCTTTCATGTAGGAGGCAATGTACAAGAAGAGAAGGAAAAAAAAAAAACTCAATCTTTATTCTTCAGGAGACTTTTAGTGGTTTAGAGCCAAGGGTTTCCCACAACAATTACTGATAAATTTAGGGCTTCGACAAGGTATTCAAGAGTGACATCAAGGGGAAGGGGGTATTTTATCAAGGCGTTTCTATAGGACTATTTAAACAATCTCTACATAAATGTCCATACCAATTTCTACAATATTGCAGACCATTGCTCATGAAAATTATGCAGATTGAGAAAAATGATTTTGACCATATGGAATTTAAAAAACAAAAATTTAATAGCAGTCTAAGGAAAATTCGAGGGAGTGAGAAATTCTTGGTGAGGAGTATTTCGATAGCTACCTTCCTGTACCAAACCATGTTTCTTTGGAGCAAACCTTGTTTTATCTAGATGAGTTCTTTCCCATCTATCCCGACCTTCTAGCTCGTACTCCTGATCTCCTTTCACTGCTAGAGAGTCCCTTATGTTTTGTAACAATTTGAAATGGTGACCAAAACATTTACTTACTCACACTTATGGCTGAATTTCGGGTTTAACTCCCGTCTTATCCAAATTGTCGATATGATAGATATTGTACTCATGAACTCATGTTTATGTGATCTTTAGTTTGTTGGGATGATTCTATACTTGACTAATGTTTCAATACCATTCACCTATGAATTATGCCTCCCCCCTTGACGTGACATCTGAGGATGTCCTTGTTCTCATCACCCTTGATATATTTTATATATTTGACCATATATAATATGCATGTGTTTAGCCTTTTATGTTGCTAAATGGACGTTTTAAGAGAGAGGAAATATAAGAGATTAACTTAGGTTACCATTGTGGGAGTGCCGAGTTTTTCATGTATTTGAATTGTGTTATACAATTAATTGATGCAAGTTACTGTAAATTTTGCATAGAACAAGTCTTTGGAGTTGTGTTACAGGAACATAATTCTTGTAAAAATGAAGTATATTTATTGTTTTTCTTCCTTTTCTGTTAGATCCTGTTGAAGACTTCTGTAGTGATGGAATTCCTTTGTATTTCCTAGATTTTCTTGTTGTAAAATTTTTATTATTGCTGTAATAATTTCTATAGGATACATGGGATCTTGTAGAATTCATTTTATGTAGTCCAGAGGCTAGTATTTTTCTGATCCTAGTAGTACGGATAGTGATAGTAGTGGTGTTGATGCTGATAGTGATGATGCTAGTGTTGATAGTTATTTTTTTTCAATGGAAACCTAGCTTCCATTTATTAGGAATGATCCTATAGGAATTTGTAGATGATCCTATAGATCATTTTTCTTGGAACATAGGGATAAACAAAATGAAAACTTGGGAAATGTAAAGTGTAAGTTAATGAAGGGAAATAAGGGTAATTTATGTATGATAGGATGGAAAGTGTTAGGTATGGGAAATGATGAGTGGAATTGCAGAAAATGCTTACTTCTTTTTATTGTTGTGGAGGATTCATTACTGACAAGTTCTTTTTGGTTTCTAATTCCTTGTTTCCTGTGTAGGTGGTTGCTGAGATGGAGTCCTTTGATACCTACAAAAAAAACATTATAATACCAATTCATTTTTTCTTCTGTTTTTATTTCTCTATTTTCTTTTTTCTTAAGACAAACATGCCATCACTAGTTTTCACCAGTTTTCTGCCTCATCAAGCTTCTGGGATTTTTTCTTGATTAGGAAATTTCCTTATTTCATAGATTTGAGAATGCTTCCATGGAGGTTGTCAATCAAAGACATGTCCTAGACGCCTCAATGAGGATTTCATCTAGGTATTTTATTCATTTTTTTCTTTTTATCATGTATTATAATTTGGATGGATTGAGAGCATCTATGCTACCAATCACAACCATATTTTGTGCCTTCAATGTTATTGTAAACTCTTCCCTTATCATTGGATTATTATAGACTTTGAGCCTGAATCCATTTACTAAGAAGGGGATTATTTATTCATCTATGGTTATGATCTAGACTAAACCATTATCATGACATCTTTCAAAAATGTAGGGCCATATCCACCCGATCATCAACTTTCCTTTGAAGGCCCTGAATATTGAATCAAATAATAAGGCTCAGTTCCCTTCCTTGAACTTGCCATGCTTGATTTTTTTTTTCATGCTAATCTTTTCTTTGTACCTGCACTACTTCGATGTTGAAGGGTGCTTACATCTTGTACTCATCTAAGGAATTTAGTTGATTCAATATTTCTTTCTATGCTGATGGTATATCCATATCCAATTCAGATTCTTTTCTCAATTTATGTTATTCACACTCAATAGGGACCATGGATTTCTTACCGTAGACTAACTTAAAGGGTGTAAGCCTTGTGGTAGTCTTTGATGTGATGTTGTATGCTCATACTTATTCTATGAGTTTCTTTGATTGATTCTTCTTATTCATGCTCACTGTCTTGGTGAGGATGTTTTCCAATTATCGGCTGGTGACTTCAGCTTGTCCATTTGATTGTGGACGGTAGGGAGTTTATTTATGTGACAAATGTGATGTTGCTATATGATTTGTTCAATGAGTCTGGATTTTAACTGAGCTCCGTGGTATGTGAATATCTCTCTAGGATACCCAAATATTTAGAATTATCATTCTTGGAGGAATGCAACTACATTTTTATCCATGGCATCCTTCATAGCCTTCACTTCATCCCATTTGGTTAGATAATCAATACATACTAGTATGTGCTTCTTCTACTCGGAAGGTGGATCAATTAGGCCTATGAAGTCCATTCCCCACTTGTCAAATGGTTCCAAAGATATATGTGGATGCAATGACATTTCATTTATCTTTGTAGGTTTCCCCATCGTTTTGCATTCATCACAATGTAGGGTGTATTGTTTAACATCTATGTGTAAGGTCGACCAATAATATCCAACTTGCAACATCTTGTAGGTTGTTCTATTTACTGCATAGATTCCTCGACATGGTTCATCATGACATGCATGAAGGATATCATGAAATTCATAAAGAAGGCATGGGGAAAGGATAAAAGGAGGGGTAGAGACTCACTTTGGCATTATGATTTGATATCTTATTGGAGTGCTCTTGTAGCCAACGTTTTAGTTGGGGTTTCGAGAAAAATCCTTCCACTATTGGTTTGGTTTTGGTGGTGAAATATCCACCCTAGCTAGACAAGGGGAGGAATCCATTCAGGATTTCCATTGGAGCTTAGATGAGAAGGGAATACACCCAATAATTCCATTGGAGATTCGTTTGGGATTTTGTATTCAGTTGAAGGTTTTATCGGCTTGCGCAGGAGTTTGGTAGATCTTTTGGAGGAGGCCGTACTCATAATTTTAGGTGCGAGGAGGGGTTTTAAGAAACTGCTATACAGAACGAACCTATGGGTTGATCACAGGGTGTCCCACGAGGCCCTCACTGGTTTTCTCGCCTTGTCACGTGAGGGTCTGTTATACGTCTAGTTGCATCCCACGAGGCCCTCTGCAAATTGAGATTGCAGATCCGAGTTAGGTATGGAAAGCCATATTTTTGCAGTGAGTATTCAAGGGAAGATCGAGACAACATTGATGAGGCATGAGAGTTAGAGTAGTATATAGCTTGAGGAGGTTTTGGAAACATCAGGTTTCTTGATTTGTTCTTTGTTAGTAGATATTGCAGCTCCTTGCAACTAGTATATCTGTTGTGTTCAAGAGGGTTTAACAACTCTTGTGATAGCCATTAGTGAAATTTGTATTGTTGTGATTTGGGTTCTCATACCACAATAAATATGCCATGTTTATCTTCTCAATTATGTATGTAATGGATGCATGTGATGTGTTTAACAATATTCCTATTTATGAGACATATGCAAATTGTTGTAAGGCATTTCCAACAAAGTGTTTGACAAAATTACACAAAGAGAAACAATCATTTTGACAACAAACATAATATTTCCATCCATCCTAGTTGGGGACATTATAGTGGTATCAGATTTGGTGATATTTCCATCTTGTGTGGATAAGAAAACATGAATACAAATAAGGAATCCATAGCAAAATATCAGAATGAACTAGCATCGTTTTTAAAGTATCCAGTGTTGTGGGAGGTATATAAAGAACACATGGCTTACTGCGATTAGTATGAGAAGCTCAATGAGGAGATACAAACTATTATGTCATTAGAGGATTATATCGCCAGCAAGAATGGGAACTGGCCTAGAGTTCAGACTGAAGCTTCGTTGAAAATCACAGGGTAGAAAGTGAATGAAGACAAGCAGGAAGGACAGGTGGAGGAGCATGCATCTAGCCATATTAAGGATGTATGCATAAAGGAAGACCAAACAACAACCTAAGATACATAATCAAAAATAACTGATGAGGCTATTGACACTAGTGTGTTGGACAAGTATACGAATTGACAAAAGAAAAGGATGAAACACATTATAAGGAGTATTCCCAAGCGGTTGATGTTGAGGATCCAACATCTTCCACTCTGCACAATGCATATGATGGGGATGGTTCAAGTGTGATAAAACCTACACACGATGATGGTTTAGTATCATATTTCATGTACGATGCCAATGGTGAGGAGGACATGGATTTACCTTAACATGATGATGAGATTGAACAAATACCCCTAGCAGTGAAAGATTTGAAGGATCGATTATTGGTCCAAGAATTGAAAATTGTGCAAGTGTTGACAAGGGCATATGGTACTCATAAGTTTATTGAAGATATTATGTGGAAGACTCAGATGGAGGAGAGACAAAAAGGAGTTGCTAATGGGATTACTAGTGCTCAATTATGCATCATCAAAGAAGCACTAGAAAATATGAAATTTGATTACTTGCAACTGTTCATGGATAGGGACCTTGCTCTTAAGTTCACTAAAGACAAGGAAAGGGAGATCGAGGAGATTTTTTACCAACGTAGCGTAGAAAAATATTCACCATTGACAAAAAAATATACTCCATCATCTTTAGCAGTAGTGACACATGAGGGCATGAGTGTCGCTCATGATCTAAGGAAGGAGCCTCTTGCGATGATCCTGCACGAGGAACATTCATAGTTGCATATATTTGAGGAAATGTTTGACACATAGGGTTTTGACCGTACGCCTATTTTTCATTGCAGGGATCATGAGTTGTTTATTTGGGATCAATGCCTAGCTACATAGGAAGTAGTTAAGAGAAGTCCTTGTGGACCAACCAGGAAGGAAGTGTATGCACCAGTTGATTGAGGGATTGAGAATAGGAAAAATGTGGATACATCACTCTGGGATCCATGTTAAGTTGATATTAGTTGAGTGATTGATATAATATCACATATAGGATACATGGTAGTACAAGATTATACAATGGTGTGAAATGGTATACAATAGTATATAGTGGTGTACAATGGTGTGCAGTGGGTTTTTGGGATGTTTCCCCCAGGGAGACCTCTATATAGGGATTTCAAACATATCATTGAGTTTGGTTCACCTGGGATCGATGAGAGGATGAACAAGCCTCATGGAGAAGAATATTCCTAGAAGATTGATATTCGATTAGGATATCATCAAAGTAGGGACAGAGAGAAAGATACTCGTAAGATCACCCTCAAATGTTACCTTGATTCCTTGGTCATGCCATTGGGGTTGACTAGCGCACTTGACACTTTCCAGTCTTGCAGACAATGGCATCTATTGCTATTTTCTGATTCCAATAATATATTCGGTAGGATGTGGAGGGTTCACCTAAGTAAGATGAGTAAGGCAAGTAGGATTATAGCCATGTTGAATTTATTTCATTTGGGCTATCTGATTGGAGCACACGAGGAGGTCCATATTGTATTGGATCAATTATCAAAGATGCCAACTACATAGTGGTGGATGGAATTATCCACTATGGAGGTCATAGACAGGTAGTTTCTGAGCCCATGCTTAGGAAGAGAAGCATGAGGGATAGGTGTGATTCACCTATGGTAGGGAATTATGGGTACTTGAAAGAGTATGGGGCACCACAAGTGAAAAAACTATTTTACATGGAGGTTTTTAGACTCCACAGATTACCTGGGTACATTAATGGTGATCAAGATAGCATATTACCTAGTGTAGTTTGGCAGGATCCAAATAGATTAGTAGGTACATAGTTGATTCATATTAATAGGTTTCCACCAAATGATGGAATGCCAAAGACTTGGCTCATTTTGACTCCGATAGTTATCAATATGGTGCAAAAACAACTAGCAGGTATTGGGAGTGGTGGACTTCCAATTTGGTGGTGGGAACAAAAGAATTCACTTGAGTGATATGTTGATTCAGATGATGATGAGTGACATAACTGTGATAATGATTGTTCTACTTTATTTTTGGGATGTCAGAAGAGGGGAGGCTGAGGATTTATCCATATGGAAGGGAAGAATCGAGGCCAGCCATGGATTTGCAGACTTAGAATTCACTGAGACACCTTCACAGGGGAGGATTCATGATAGTGGTTGTAGTCCTTTCAAGGAGTTCAACTTGGGGTTCCAGGAGAGGAGGACACATACTGGGAGTGTTGGTATAACATTAATGATCAAAGTAGTGCATCGTCAACATGGTGGTACCCTTCTAGGATTAGAGTGGGAACCTGGGATTACATTTCTTGACATTTCAACTACTATTAGAGATGTGAGCGACTATTTTGACTTTCCTAATTTTGGGAGTCTTAGGAGTGGATGCTTGGAAGAGTGGTCTTATGAGGAGCTATATGAATTTATGCAGCTTATGATTACCTGGATTATCAGGAGTAGTCATGTGCATACTAATATTTTCATCTTACAGACTAGTGTTATGAGTAGAGGGTGCTTAATGTATTACATTCTAGAGTGGGATCCTGATGACTTTACCTTCTACGGGGTTCTTACGTCTAGGGACTTTGTGGATGATATGTTGGGGGACTGTCTAGATGATGCTTGGATGATTGTAGTAGAATTGGGGTGTTGGAGTAGTAGGAATTTTCCCTTTGACACTTGGAGATGAGATGTAGTGGATTCCCTATCAGTTTATAGCCACATAGAATTCTCTATGATGTTTGATTTTAGAGTTGGGATACATTGGATGGGTATGATCCTCGATAGTGGATGTGATCCTTTGATACATTAAAACTTGTGTATGTAGAGTGGGAACGATGGTCAGACAACTATGTTCATAGTGGCACAACATCAACATGGTGGTTCCTTTCTGAGGATAGGTTGGGACCCTGAGATTTTAGTAAGAGATAATGTGACAATTGACATGTGAGAGCCAGGTTTCTCCTTCATGAGATTGGTTCTTAGCAGAGCAGTTCCTTGGTGGGTTGATCGAGCTGTTACAACATCGAGTATCCTTACTTGTGGGTGGTTTTCATGAGACCTCAGATGTCAGTACATTACCGTACCACGGCTTGAGTGGAGGATGTTTCACCTCTGACTAGGTGGTTTGGGATCTTGGAATCATTTTTAATTTCAATATGGATCGGTCGATGGAGTGCCATGTCATCATGTCATTGCTTGAGGAAAAGAAATCTTTGGGAAGGGAGGATTTGTCATGTCCCCATTTTTGGGTTTCCCCATTTTGTAGTAGAAGGGACTTCCGTGGTTTGACAGTGGAGAAAAAGGAGTAAAAAGGGGGTCATTTAATGTCACTTAGTTAGGAGATGTTATGTTTTTAAAGTGACATTATGAAAATAAAGTAACTCTATATTAATAAGTTACTTAACCATTATTAAAGTGACTTTTAATCTTAAAGTGAAAATTGGAGGGAAAATAACGGTTACATTTGATTTAGTCAAAAAGGGGAAAATTCTAGAAGTTACATTTGATTTGGTCAAAAAGGGGAAAATTCTAGAAGGCACGAAG